>CABEEJ010005138.1:9043-32860 GCA_901482245.1 Timema douglasi
AAAAAAAAAGTTTTTTTTCAGCAAATTTTCAATATGTGGCGGGCTAGCTTGAGCTCAAGTTGGCCCGCCACATTAAATATTTTTTAAATTGGCCAGTTTCACAGCACAAATGTTCATGTTCGGGCACATATGAGCACAAATAGAGCACAAACGATTAGACAAAAAAAAGTTTTTTTTCAGCAATGTGGCGGGCCAACTTGAGTCACGTAGAGGAAATTGTTAATATGTGCACATTTCAAGTACGTTTCCACGTGAAATATCTCAGTTCTGAGATCAAAGTAGAACTGCCATTCCCATCAGAAATACAGCAATGAGGGAATATATTCAAGTAGCCGCCACCCTTAAACAAACACTACACCGAACTTGTGATAAAATGGGATGCTTTACGATATCTTAAAAAAATATTTAAGAAAAACACGCAAGTTAAATTTAAAATGTAAGACTAGATTGTTTGGTCGCTTCTCCGCATGTATAGGCCTACTCGAGAGGTATGGATGGGGAAAGTAGAATTTAGAGGAAATGTGACTTTATTTGAGTGGAGGAGGATTGGAAAACCATTTAGGTAAATTACTCTCAGTGAAAACTCCGGTCAATCGGACCAGACGAGGCTGACACCTCAGCCGACATTTCCCTCTATGCAGTGGTCCATCCTTGCAGGTGACGTACAAAGGAGAGACGAAGAAGTTCTTCCCTGAGGAGATCTCGTCCATGGTGGTGGTGAAGATGAGAGAGACCGCAGAGTCGTTCTTGGGACGTCCGGTGACAGGCGCTGTCATCACAGTACCTGCCTACTTTAATGACTCACAGCGCCAGGCCACCAAGGACGCTGGCACCATTGCGGGGCTCAACGTACTCAGGATCATCAATGAACCAACGGCGGCCGCCATCGCCTACGGCTTGGACAAGAAGGTGGGGGACAGCCTCCTCTCTCATCTCACTGAGAGGCTGCAGGGCTGCCTCTTAGCTCACTGAGGGGCTGGAGGGTTGCTTCTCAGTTCATTTAGGGGCTGGAGGGTTACCTCTCAGTTCACTGGGGGCTGGAGGGTTGCCTCTTAGTTCACTGGGGTCTGGAGGGTTACCTCTCAGCTCACTGGGGGCTGGAGGGTTGCCTCTTAGTTCACTGGGGGATGGAGGGTTACCTCTCAGCTCACTGGGGGCTGGAGGGTTGCTTCTCAGTTCATTTAGGGGCTGGAGGGTTACCTCTCAGCTCACTGGGGGCTGGAGGGTTGCCTCTTAGTTCACTGAGGGATGGAGGGTTACCTCTCAGCTCACTGAGGGCTGGAGGGTCGCCTCTCAGCTCACTGGGGGATGGAGGGTTACCTCTCAGTTCATTTAGGGGCTAGAGTGTTGCCTCTCAGTTCACTGGGGGCTGGAGGGTTGCCTCTCAGTTCACTGGGGGATGGAGGGTTACCTATCAGCTCACTGGGGGCTGGAGGGTTACCTCTCAGTTCATTTAGGGGCTGGAGGGTTGCCTCTCAGTTCACTGGGGGATGGAGGGTTGCCTCTCAGTTCACTGGGGGATGGAGGGTTACCTCTCAGCTCAATGGGGGATGGAGGGTTACCTCTCAGTTCACTGGGGGCTGGAGGGTTACCCCTTAGTTCACTGGGGGCTGAAGAGTTGCCTCTCAGCTCACTGACGGCTGGAGGGTTACCTCTCAGTTCACTGGAGGATGGAGGGTTACTTCTCAGTTCATTGTAGGATGGAGGGTTACCTCTCAGTTCACTGGAGGATGGAGTGTTGCCTCTCAGATCACGTGTTGTAGGCTGCCTCTCAAAATACACAGCTTGTTACAGAACAAAGACGAGCAGCACATCCTCGTGTTCGACCTCGGTGGGGGTACGTTCGATGTCTCCATCCTGACCATTGCTGGTGGAGTCTTCGAGGTGAACTCTACCGCGGGTAACACGCACCTGGGAGGGGAGGACTTCGACTCCATCCTTGTGCAGCACTTCGCCGCCGAGTTCAATCGAAAGTTCAAGAAGGACTTGTTATCCAACAAGAAGGCGGTGAGGAGGCTGAGGACAGCGTGCGAGCGTACCAAGAGGACTCTTTCCGTCGCAACGCAGGTACAGTTAATGTTGAAATGACCATTGATTTTGTATCTATATTTCTATTTATAAGCCATTTATTTTTAAAATATGGATATGTTAAGTATTTTTACCATCCGTATACCTTCAGGGATTATTCAACCAATCACAATACAGCCCAACACAGCTTACTTTCAAAGGTAGGCCTATTTAAAAAAATGCCTTTAACAAGGATATCTACCTTTTATCAAACTTTCACAAAATAATATTGTTTTAGATACACAACACAGACCACGGAGAAATGCTTGAAGATAAACTCTTTCAAAATGTTTCGGTTTTTCTCAGGACTATAAATTAACTATTTACTCCTGTCTCGCAGTTATTTGGTCCGGTTTAGAAACAAAAGAGTATTCTACAAAAAGGACCCTATCAATGTTGGTTAGTTTCATAGTTAATATGTGTTACGTGACGTTTGCGTAAGGCGAATGTGGAGGTGGACTCGTTGCACGAGGGTATCGACTTCTACTCGACCATCACCCGAGCGAGGTTCGAGGAACTCAACATTGACCTCTTCAGGAGAACTCTGGAGCCCGTCGAAAAGGCGCTGAGTGACGCCCGCATGAATAAGACCGACATCCACGAGATCGTCATCGTGGGCGGCTCCACCCGCATCCCCAGGGTGCAGAGGTTACTGCAGGTCCGACTTCTCATTATTCTACATTCTCCCGTTACTTTTATATAGTGCAGAGGTTACTGCAGGTCCAACCTTGTTATTACTGTACACCCTCCCGTAACTTGCATCTGCTACAGAGGTTACTGCAGGTACGATCTTGTCATTACTGTAGTATCCCTCGTTAACTTCATCAGCAACAACGGAAACCACCGGGGAATTGCAATCGTTCATTCAAAGGGGTGTACTCAGTAAAGAACATTACCAAATGTGAGCCTACGCCAACAATCCCTCCCTCCCCCTTCTTTGAGGCACATTATGCTCACATTCTCGTTTTAACATCAAGAAAAATTGGAAACAAATATTCCATTTTCAGTTTCAATTCCTTTGGATGGATGACATTTAGCAAACATCTGTTTCCTGACCACAGGATTTCTTCAACGGCCGAGAGTTGAACAAGTCCATCAACCCCGACGAAGCCATAGCGTATGGTGCCGCCGTTCAGGCCGCTATACTCACCGGTGACAAGTCCGCGCAGATTCAAGACCTTCTCCTGTTGGATGTTGCCCCTTTGTCCTTGGGAATAGAAACAGCTGGAGGGGTGTTCACGACGCTCATAAAACGCAACACCACCATACCATGCAACCATAGTCAGACCTTCTCAACCTTTTCCGACAACCAGCCTAGCGTTCTTGTACAGGTGTACGAAGGTGAGACCTCCTACTGTCTTATGTTCTCCTGCCAGTAATTAAATTACATTCACCACACTCTCCGACAACCAGCCTAGCGTGCTTGTACGAGTGTACGAAGGTGAGACCTCCTACTGTCTTATGTTCTCCTGCCAGTAATTAAATTACATTCACCACCCTCTCCGACAACCAACCTAGCGTGCTTGTACAAGTGTATGAAGGTGAGACCTCCTACTGTCTTATGTTCTCCTGCCAGTAATTAAATTACATTCCCCACACTCTCCGACAACCAAACCAGCCTAGCGTGCTTGTACAGGTGTACGAAGGTGATACCTCCTACTGTCTTATGTTCTCCTGCCAGTAATTAAATTACATTCCCCACACTCTCCGACAACCAACCTAGCGTGCTTGTACAGGTGTACGAAGGTGAGACCTCCTATTGTCTTATGTTCTCCTGCCAGTAATTAAATTACATTCTCCACACTCTCCGACAACCAACCTAGCGTGCTTGTACAGGTGTACGAAGGTGAGACCTCCTACTGTCTTATGTTCTCTTGCCAGTAATTAAATTACATTCACCACCCTCTCCGACAACCAAACCAGCCTAGCGTGCTTGTACAGGTGTACGAAGGTGAGACCTCCTACTTTCTTATGATCTCCTATCAGTCATTGTTTGAGCCTTGAACTGAGAAAGAGCAAAAGTAGGAAGGAGAGAGAATATTCTTTATTCTCTCCCAGTGACTGACTGTAAATAAACCTGACTCAGTGGTTTTTGAAATGTAATGCAAGTTTTTTTGTTCCAGGGGAACGCTCCATGACCAGAGACAATAACCTACTCGGGAAATTTGATCTTATGGGTATCCCCCCCGCTCCACGGGGGATTCCACAGATCAATGTGACCTTCGATATCGACGCTAACGGCATTCTAAACGTGAATGCCGTCGAGAGTACGTCGGGTAAGCAGAACAAGATCACCATCAGCAACGACAAGGGGAGACTGACCAAGAAGGAAATTGAGAAAATGGTTTCTGACGCGGAGAAGTACAAGGTATCAATCAAATTAATAAACCAATCAAACGCGCCTGGATTCATTAATTTTTAGTCCATTTTCATTGAGATCTTTTGAAAACACAAATATATTTATTGTGGACAACCTTAATAATTTTACTAGCTTTTATTATTATTATTATTATTATTATTAGTAGTAGTAGTAGTAGTAGTAGTAGTATAAGTAGTAGTACTACTACTATTATGTATTATTATGATTTTCTAGGTATTGATAATATCTATCAAAAGTGACAGCTGCCTATTATATGACTCGGCGTATGAATACGTGAAAGTAGATCTAGTAAATGTTTTGTCAGATAAGATTCAGCTTATTAAAATGTGACTGTTGCTCACATTGGGGAAACCCGCTATTCTAGTTGGTAGAGCCTGTTACCCGCGTGATGACAGATTTTGTTTTCACCCCCAACTCTCTCTAAACCCGCCAGGAAGAGGATGAGAATCAGAGGTCGCGGGTGACGGCGAAGAACGAGCTCGAGTCCTACACGTACAGCCTGAAGACCACCGCGGAGGACCCTAGCCTGAAGGACAAGCTCTCTTCAGAGGACAGGACAAGGATCCTCGACAAGTGCACGGAGACGTTGTCCTGGCTGGACAAGAACCAGCTCGCCGAGAAGGACGAGTTGGAACACAGGAGGAAGGAGCTGGAAGGGGTGTGTGCCCCAATCATCAGTAGGATGTACCAGGCTTCTGGCGGCTCCACGATGCCTCAAGGCCCTACGGTGCCTCAAGGCCCCACCATAGAGGAGGTGGACTGATACAACGTCGCCTCAAGGCCCCACCAAGGAGGAGGTAGATTGAGACGACGGCTCAAGGCCCCACAATGGAGGAGTTGACTGAGACAATGACGCCCCAAGGCCTCACCATGGAGGAGTTGACTGAGACAACGACGCCTCAAGGCCTCACCATGGAGGAGTTGACTGAGACAACGACGCCTCAAAGGCCTCACTATGGAGGAGTTGACTGGGACAACGACGCCTCAAGGACCCACCATGGAGGTGGACTGAGACAACGACGCCTCAAGGCCTCACCATGGAGGAGTTGACTGAGACAACGACGCCTCAAGGCCTCACTATGGAGGAGTTGACTGAGACAATGACGCCTCAAGGCCTCACTATGGAGGAGTTGACTGGGACAACGACGCCTCAAGGACCCACCATGGAGGTGGACTGAGATGACGGCTCAAGGCTTCACCATAGAGGTAGACTGAGATATCAAGGCCTCACCATGGAGGAGTTGACTGGGACAACGACGCCTCAAGGACCCACGATGGAGGTGGACTGAGACATCAAGGCCCCACCATAAAGGAGGTGGACTGTTAAAACGACGCCATTCATTCATAGTGTAACATAGCTCATATAATAAAGCCGTGACCTTTGACCGAGACATTTGTTGTCGTTTTGTCTGAGATACAATATTTCAAACTGCTCGCGGCCACATACAAACAAAATGAAATTTAGAAACCGGGCTCCCAACTAATGGCTCGCGATACCACAGCAGGTGGTCCGCGTTCTTCTACGTGTTAGGGCTATCTGCCTATTTATTCTACTGAGCTAGAGGCGAGGGAGTTGGAACTTGAAGAGAATGTACCTGAAATTGCATGGAGGGAGAGTGGGAAAACACAGGACCATGTTTGTAACTACCATCACCCCGTCATTCAGTCAGTCTTGTCAGTCTCTAGTGAGAGGAACCGGGTGCTTCACGGAGTTCATTTATAACTCTCCGAGCTAGGTTTTGGTAAAGTTATGTTAACATATGGCTTTGTACTTAAGGTAAGAATTGTTTTATTTTAAACTTTATTTAAGATATCACCGCCTTCATTAATATGAATAGCATTATACAGAGTGTGCATGAACAAACAATACAACGTTTTTGGGGCGGTAGGTGGGTGTAAATGTAACATTTTTTCCAAAGTGATCTTTTGTCTGGCGGAGATCCCTTTTAGGTAAAAATGGCGACGAAAATGTGCAGGGGCAGGTAGGCAACTGGGGTAACGAGGCAACACACATTAATACAGTGACATGGGCATGTATTGCTTATCTTTACACACATGGTTATAAGATTGCAAGTTTACAGTAACTGTTCAAACTGTCGTCTACCATTGGACATGCATGCTGTGCAGCGCTGCAGCGAACACTTTCAAAGCTGGCTGGTGTGGCATTGATATTGTCAATTGTCAACTATCAATTGTCAATGGTATACACAAGCGATTTGACGTCCCTCCAAAAGGAGCTAACCATTGACAATTTATAGTTGACAATTGACAATAACAATGCCACACCAGCCAGCTTTGAAAGTGTTCGCTGCAGCGCTGCACAGCATGCATTCCCAATGGTAGCCGACAGTTTGAACCGTTACGGTGAACTTACAATCTTATAGCCAGGGGTGTATAGCTTGGCAATAAATGGCCATGCCACTGTATGTCCACTCATTACCCCAGTTGCCTAGCTGCCCCTGCACATTTCCGTCGCCATTTTTACCTGGAAGGGATCTCCTACAAAGAAAAGCTCAGAAAATAAAAATGTTATATTTACACCCACCTACCTCTCCTAAAGCGTTGTATCATTTGTTCATGCACACTCTGTATAAAACTAAAACTAAAAATAAATATATTTGTGTTTATTAATTTAAAGTTAATAGTCGTAATTCAGAAAAAGGCTTAAATATTTTTCTAGCTAGGTTAGGGAGCCTCACTAGAAAAATGTTTGAAAATGGATATAAATGTTTTAAGGGAGGGTGGTTCGTATCTTCTTGACACAGTTTTAAAGGTATCCAAAACTACAGACAGATTGATAACCACTGATTTAAAATAGCTACGTTATATGATTACAAAGTATGTATATCTTATTAAAAAAAAAAACATTTTAAAAGATTATGACTATGAAGATTCTACTAATGTATCGGTGGCTATATATTCCAAGGCGTCACTCTTGATATAGACTGGAATATGAATGACAGGAAGATCAGGCATCACATCCCAATCGGGTGTACCGAGGAGTTTTTTTTTCTGAATGGTTTATCACTCTCCATCCACGCAAATTCATATACACTTCCTCTAAATCCTACCTTACTCATCCTTACAACATTAGTGTAAATACGCGGATAGCCCGGGCGTTTAGTAGGACGTGGTGAACAAATATGAATAGCATACATTGCTTTAAAACAATAGGTCTATTGTTGCCAGATACTTATTTAAACAAGAAATGGATTTTTTTTTAAAATCCTTAAACTTGCTTAGAGCAAAAGATTAACATTCAAAGATAAAATCTAATCTTTAAAATGATCGTGACTTTGAGAAAAGTAACCATTATTATATTTCCGTTCCGTCCTAAAACCCACCTTAGTCTATTATCGCCAAGATTATACTGCGCCTGTTGTAAAAATTATTAATCGTGAACGTACAATGTAATGACATCTAGTAGAAACTATACAAAGCGTATTCTCCTTCCACACGCGTTCATGTTTATAATATTGATACTAGAGCGCAGAACTAGTCCTCAAGTATAGTAGTATCAAGCGCTACAAGGTGGCAGCGCAAGTCAAGCTAAGATTCTACAATGAGGCTTCGGCACCAAACAGAACATTACATTAAAAAGAGGAGCTTATTTTCAAAACGGCTCTTGTCCGCATTCTTAAATTTAAGGGAAATTGAATAAACACATTTCTAGATGTAAAATCTGTACTCATCCTTTCATGAATAGTTTTAAAAGATCTCTTATACTATCAGAAGGTTCTCACTTAAATATTAACATTTTGAAACTAATACTTTTTTTTATAATGAAATAAATCAGGTTGGACAAGCGATGTTTGGAAATTAAAGTATGAACAAGATACATTTTTAAAATAAAAAAAATGAACAAGGCACAATTTGGCCTACAATTGATATCCAAACCTATTTTTGCAATGAAAGTAACTTTTATCTTCTAAATGTAGCAACACATTTGTTTATCCTAGACATAATATTATTTTTAAACTCTAATTTAACATATTTAATCCCAATTTTAAATTATTTAGAGAACATTTTGGTCAAAAATGAAGATGTTTTCTAGAGAGGAATGCATGAAGAATATGGCGATGTTAAAATCTCAATTTCGAGCTCGGGTGGACAAAGGACGTTTTTAAACCAGGCTCCTAATTTATTTGCTACCTTATTTATATTTTTCAGCCCGGATACAGTTCAGTGACACTGAACAAACTGATTTTAAGGCATTTTACGAGAATTTTATCATTTCTATTTCGTTTTGATTGATCTTTTGAAGGCACATCAAAAACTTACAGCCATTTTCCCCCCAAACACTCAATATTTATTTTCTCACTGGTGTTATTATTCTTTTAATTTAATTTAGAGTTGGCTTGAATCAGAGTCTTCATTTTACCTGCGAGTCCCGAAACTCAGATCCCAACCCGGGTCTTATAAAACGTGTATGAATAAGAGGTAGATTTCTCCACATTTTTACTATGTTTTTCTATCCTTTCTGGTTTTGTTCACATCATGTGGTAAAGTTACGGTCCAAGGTGTGGTCGTAGTAATGATTTTGGGGTTAACCACCAGTAAATATTAAATAGCTCTAAAATTAATATACATTTAAAATTAGAATATTTTTCATTTTTTTATTTATCCCAAATGGCATTTATCGTATCCTCAAATCTCTTGAAAGGTTCAATGAACTCCAAGATTTGATTTAACCTAATTAATGTGCAGACATTATCTCAACAGAGCAAGTTGGTGTACAGCCCCTTCACCCTGACTACATTATGACCTATCTTATAAGTTGCATCATAATGGAACCAAGCATCGTTTTTGATTTCTTCCTCACAGGCTTTACAAAGTGTATATATTATTATAAAAGGTTTTTCCTATTTCCATAATATTTGGTACTTAGATCCTTTTTCCTATATAGTCTTCTGACTTCTCCTACACCTTCTTCCAGAAGTCAGCTTTGTTTCATGAATTATGTCTTCCACAGAACATGTTTGTTAGATCAATTTGATTTTGAAAAATTGATATATGGTTATAAAAAGATAGAATATTCCGCGCTATATGTTAGGAATACGCTTTTAGTAAGCTCCGAATAGCTAGGATCGCATCTACTTTCGTATTGCACGGAGAGTGAATATCGACTACACCCAAGACCAACTCCTCAGCGGACTCGACCACGGCCGAGGCTTCCTCTCTAGGGGTAGTTGCGACGCTCCAGACTCCGTCAAGGTCACGGCTCCACACACCCCTAGTGACGTCACCGAATGTTGTGACCCACATTAACCCACGCGTCGCGACGCCCAGCCGTGGGCTGGGTCAAGGCGCGTCGCAATGATGCTGTTCAAGGTCACCTGTGGATTTATCTGTTTTCCCGCCAGGGGCTCTTCAGAGTTACCGGAGAGGGAGGCTTTAAACCAGTACTAATAGCTCATCGGTATTAAATGTCATGTTCATGTCAGACGTTTGCTATGGTCAACTTTCGGTGCTGGTGGCGGGAATTGAGCCCGGGTCTCTCTGGTCCACTAGCCGTGAAACCAACCACTCATGGTGCCAATGGTTTAGTGGTTTATAGATACTATCTAATCAACGTGATATTGGATTAAATACGTTTCACAAAATAATATTCTTTGCCTCCCGGTGACATAATTACATTCTCTGCCTCCCGGTGCAATTATGACATTCTCTCCCTCCTAGTAACATGATGACTATATCTGCCTCCTGGTGACATGATGACTTTATCTGCCTCCTAGTGGCATGATGACATTCTCTCCGTCCCAGTGACATGATGACATTATCTGCCTCCTAGTAACATGATGACTATATCTGCCTCCCGGTGACATGATGACTTTATCTGCCTCCCGGTGACATGATGACATTTTCTGCCTCCCCGTGCCATGATGACATTCTCTGCCTCCCGGTGCAATGATGACATTCTCTCCCTCCTAGTAACATGATGACTATATCTGCCTCCTGGTGACATGATGACTTTATCTGCCTCCTAGTGGCATGATGACATTCTCTCCCTCCCAGTGACATGATGACATTATCTGCCTCCTAGTAACATGATGACATTCTCTGCCTCCTGGTGACATGATGACATTTTCTGCCTCCCGGTGCCATGATGAAATTTTCTGCCTCCCGGTGCCATGATGACATTCTCTCCCTCCCAGTGACAAGATGACATTATCTGCCTCCTAGTGACATGATGACATTCTCTGCCTCCCAGTGCCATGATGACATTCTCTGCCTCCCAGTGAACTGATGATATTCTCTGCCTCCTGGTGACATGATGACATTCTCTGCCTACCGGTGCCATAATGACATTTTCTGCCTCCCGGTGCCATGATGACATTCTCTCCCTCCCAGTGACATGATGACATTCTCTCCCTTCCAGTGACATGATGACATTATCTGCCTCCTAGTGACATGATGACATTTTCTGCCTCCCCGTGCCATGATGACATTCTCTGCCTCCCAGTGAACTGATGATATTCTCTGCCTCCTGGTGACATGATGACATTCTCTGCCTCCTAGTGACATGATGACATTCTCTGCCTCCCAGTGCCATGATGACATTCTCTGCCTCCCAGTGAACTGATGACATTCTCTGCCTCCCGGTGAACTGATGACATTCTCTGCCTCCTAGTGACATGATAACATTTTCTGCCTCCCAGTGAACTGACGATATTCTCTGCCTCCCAGTGCCACGATGGCATTCTCTGCCTCTCGGTGACATTATGACATTCTCTGCCTCCCGGTGAACTGATGACATTCTCTGCCTCCTAGTGACATGATAACATTTTCTGCCTCCCAGTGAACTGATGATATTCTCTGCCTCCCGGTGAACTGATGACATTCTCCGACTCCTAGTGACATGATGACATTTTCTGCCTCCTAGTGCCATGATGACATTCTCTGCCTCCCAGTGAACTGATGACATCCTCCGCCTCCTAGTAACATTATGACTATATCTGCCTCCCGGTGACATGATGACATTCTCTGCCTCCCAGTGAACTGATGACATTCTCTAACTCCTAGTGACATTATGACATTTTCTGCCTCCTAGTGCCATGATGACATTCTCTGCCTCCCAGTGAACTGATGACATTCTCCGCCTCCTAGTGACATGATGACTTTATCTGCCTCCCGGTGACATGATGACATTCTCTGCCTCCCAGTGAACTGATGACATTCTCTAACTCCTAGTGACATTATGACATTATCTGCCTCCTAGTGACATGATGACATTATCTGCCTCCTAGTGACATGATGACATTATCTGCCTCCTGGTGCCATGATGACATTCTCTGCCTGCCTCCTAGCGACATGATGACATTATCTGCCTCCTGGTGCCATGATGACATTCTCTGCCTGCCTCCTAGCGACATGATGACATTATCTGCCTCCTAGTGACATGATGACATTCTCTGCCTCCTGGTGCCATGATGACATTCTCTTCCTGCCTCCTAGCGACATGATGACATTATCTGCCTCCTAGCGACATGATGACAATATCTGCCTCCTAGTGACATGATGACATTATCTGCCTCCTGGTGCCATGATGACATTCTCTGCCTGCCTCCTAGCGACATAATGACATTATCTGCCTCCTAGTGACATGATGATATTCTCTGCTTCCTAGTTACATGATGAGAGAAACATTATAATAACGTAAATAAATTGTACAGTACACTTTTCATAGATAGGGCCTTTTATAAAATAATAACTTATCTTATTGCGGTCAACATTGATGATGTTTTACTATATTATTATATTTTCTTTTATTTATTGGCAATATTTATCAAAAGTGACAGCTGCAGATCACATGACTTGGCGTACGAATACATGTTATTTAATCTAGTAACTTCTTTAGATGTCAACTAAGGCCCTTTCTATTAATATGGGAGTGTATCTACAATGTTTATTGTTATAGCTCACTATCTATCCACTTCTAAAACCCCGGAGCAATAATGAATCCATACAATTTTATTTTTATAATTATCTTTATTAATACACCCCATCCCCCTCGGTCACCGCATCTTACCCTAGTGGAGTAAGTATGAGTAAGGTAGAGTTAGAATAAGTGCACCAGCAGTGGCTGTAAGAGCATGGAAATTATCTAGGGCGTTAAAAACCACCTAAATTCGTCTAGCCAGGATTCAAACTCCAACTTATTTGTCACCATCAAGACGAGACTGACGTCCTAAGTCTACGTGGCCAGCGGTGCTGCTTTTGGTGAGTCTCCATAGCGAGTTGAATATATTTCAAAGGTCGATACGGAACAAATAAGTAATTTCTGTCAACAAAGACGCAAAACAAATCAACCTGTACTTAGAACTATTCTAAATCTCCGGCCAGTTCTCGAAAGATGTTAAAAATGACTACACTTTTCCTTTCTTCGCGGTCAAATAAAAAGAAGGTTACTCCGTCCTGGAAGGTTGTCGTGTAAATCAATGTCGAAGTATGTCGCCCCCCTGCGGTTTAATTAGGCAAGTGAATTAGGGCGGATAGGGCGCGTGAACATGACAAGATTTACTGATCACGCAACACCAAAACAACAACCAGTTTTCAGGTGAGGAGATTTTTATACGGAAAAAAAAATAAATATGTCCTCGTGGTGTTTCTTAAATTCCATTTTATCTAACTCCTAGACTATGTGTGAGAAGGTCAATGCTCCCTATAGCTTCGTTTAAAAAAAAGATGTCGCAACATTTTATATAGGTTATCTTTAAAGACGATTCTTTTATTCATCGAATATTTCTCTCTCTCTCTGTTTGAAGATGGCATTGGACGGTCCTTTCTGGTCAAATTATTTACAAATGAATGGAAATGTGCCGGGCGCGTAGCGGTTTCTGACACAGGCAGCAATAAACACATCCAATGGTCTTTCTCAACGAGGAAACTGCCACTCGGCGGAATACCATCTTTAGAGGGTCCTGGGGCCTTCTGATGGCAAATGATGGTTAATAATAACGGTTCACAAATTTTAAAAGTAATAAATGTTGAATATTGAGTGGTTTTCTTTCTTAACTCTCAATACATCTAAACCAACAACAAACTTTTTTTTGGGGGGGTTAATTATTAGAGATTATGTGCACCGCATGTTACTAATGGTCTGGCTGTCTGCATGTTTACACCAATATGGTATACATAGGAGAGGTTAAAATTAGAGGAAATGTAGCCGCGTGTGTGTGGTGGTAGGGTAGAAAACAATTAGCCTACATAAATAAAAATTACCATCCAGTATATTCGGCCGGGATTTGATTCCTGACCTCGTCACTGGTAACATTAACAAGAAGAGGCCTTAGCCCACGCTTCCACCGATGTGCGTCACGTGAGTAGTACATTTTAAATAATGAGCATCCCTTGCAAGATTAAAATACCGAGATCACAAAACTTTGAAATAAATATAAAGGTATCAACACTTAAGGTCGTGTGGGGGAGGGAGGGGAGGGTTAAGAACATGAGTCAAGATTTTTATAGTAAAAACATATAAATATAAATAAATACAAATATTTACCCAGTATATACTTTTAGTTCAATTGTATACACCTGTCAGTATCAACAGTTGTTGATTATCTATCATGAGCTTAGTGGGACAGAAAGTTTTTAATGCAGAGACAAAGTTATAGTCAAATGCCACAATGCTTATGACAGATATTCAACAACTGTTGATATCACCGAGTGTAGAACATTAAATTAAACATTTCTACTAGAGCAATATCTCATTTACTTTGGCTCGAAAGTTTTTTGACTCTGGCTAACATTCCTTCCATCCCACATCAGCAAAGAATTTGATTTGTTTTATTGGGATATTTAACGCGGACTTAATGAACGCATTGACTTACAAACTAACCCCTCCCCCACCACCCCAATTCCTCAGCAGAATATTTGCTAACATTTCGCAATATTATATTATATTGTACAATGTACAACAGATAACATTTTCAATGTATCTCTAAAAAAGGTTATTATTAATTTTATGTTTGCCTGTGTTTTTTTTTTCTCAGCAAACACTTTTCAATGAGAGCTATCTCAAATAAGAATCTGACTCATCTGTTTATTTATTTTATTTTACAGCCCCCACGAAATTATCTTGCTATTCCAAGCGCGTCGGTGTAAGTTTTAAGTTGTAAGTTTGCCCTAGAGTTGAAGGTGGGTGTTAATACTGTTTGCACCCTCGCAAACTGCCCTATCTTGGAGTTGACTCATCCCGCGACAAACAAGCTAAGGGACGGATCTAAGGGAGGGGGTATATTTTATGAACCAATTTGTGCGTAAGCACTTGTTATGTAGGCAGGAAGGCAGCCCAACGTGCTAGAGTTGATGCGAGAACTAGCGAGTGAAACACACACACTGGGGTTAGATAAGGTTCTATCTGTTACGGTAAACAAATACTATGTTTGGCATAAAACCTGTCAACGTCTTTATCTAACGAGGGTAGTTACACAGAATGTACCAGCGTTAGTGTGAAGAAGAGCTGGGAAAACTACATTCTTTGTAGTACCCGGTAAAGTTGTCTATTGCGAGTCTGATGCCCTTGACAACTAAACCATCGAGGTGATAAAAAATCGTTGATAATAATAATAATAATAATAATAATTAAAATTATTGATAGTAATATACAGTCTAATGTTCATAGGAAAGGCCTTCCTTATCTAAAATTAGTTACCAGATCTACTAATAAATAGTAAAATGTCATCAATGTTGACCGCAAAGAAATAAATGTTTGTATTTTGTAAAAGTTTATTTCCCATTTCTCCCCTCACTTATATTCGAACCAGGTCCTCCTATTAAGAGAACCCCTGAAACGCCCCAGCCATAGTTCCTCTCTCAAGTTTCCTCGCGGAGAAAGAAGGCCTCAACTCGACACGGAGTTGTCCGGTTGTTGCTCGGGGCCGGTCCCACGTCACGCCTGTGTTTACACCTGTTGTAAGATAAGGCACGCGTCTCATCACGCGTGAAACGGTCGTTTGGCGCAGTTTGGAAACAATTTGGACTACATCACCTCCCCTTCCGTCCCCTTCAGAACAACAACAACGTGATCTTACCTTGATAAAAGGCAAAAAATGATGGCATTAAAAGGTACCCCTCCCTCATCCCAACCACATTGTATTATGGGTAATGGTTCGTAAACTGTGGCATGGATGTTTTCTTGACTGCGCCTTGATTGTTTTTATTTCCCTATCGCGTTAACAATGGAGGAGATTTAAAAAAAAATAGGTGTAATAACAATTTGTATTTAATTTGATACTTAAAAACAATAATAAAAGTGTTGTGCTTAGAAAAGTTTGTAAGCATTGAAACTCCTCTTGTAGTGTATAATGGTAGATCATCTAATACCATCTACCGGCAGTTTCTCTAACTAGTCTAGGAGCAAGCTAGTTGTAGGCCTATCTCTCTCGAGTTCATTGTTTAGTTTAATTATTACGTTCAACACAGGGGATATTGATGAATTAAAGTAGGAAAAACCAGCTTCGGTGGCCGCATGGACTAACGCGCTACTCTTGCAGTATACTATACTGCCGATGATGGGGAGATCGAGGTTCGAATCTCGGTTGGGTGTACTGAGGGTGGTTTTGCCAAAATGGCTTTCTACCCTCTCTTCACGCAAATAGGAGTACACTTCCTCTAAATAAAACCTACCAGATTCCTAAAACCATTAGCGCAATTAGTAAATAAGAGTATACCCCTAACGGGTAGTAAGACGTGGGGTTAAAAAAAAGTAAGAGGGTTGTTTAAAAGGAAATGAGCCTGCATTAGCGTGGGTAGAGGATGAGGAAAATCCCCGCTATCCGCTTAGGAATTGAAAATATGACACATTAGAATGGATGGCCATGGTGTTCGTGTTTTTATTAATCAATTTTTATTTAACTTTAGTGATATTGAAGAAATAGCATTTTAAAACTTATTTTGGGTTTATAACAGCCAATCAGCTCAGTGACGTGTTTAATAAAGTCGGATTAAGATTGGAGGGAACTTGGTTAGCTGTTAAAACAGCTACTAAAACTATCTATATATTATTATTATTATTAGCACCGCGTCTTACTACCCATTCGGGTTATACGCACTTACGCTAATGTGTAATGGTAGGGTGATTGTGAGATGAAATGGAGGATCTACAGTTTAACGTGGAATCCGAACCACGGTGGAGGCCTGGCATTCCCCACATTCACAAGATGTCTTGTAAGAGGTGAAGGAAGGGTTTGGTAATCAGATAAATCTGTGCCGGGACCTGGGATTGAACCCCGGCCGCCAGCACAGAAGTCTGACACCTTACCCCTGGACCACCAGGTCACCCTATATATATAAATTCATGTGAACTACAAATGTCATTTTTTAAAAATAATATCAATATTAATTAAATAATACTAGCAATAAAGTAAACTATTGTTAATACTGACAAATATTCTATTTTCCAACTAAAATAATGTTACTCTCATTTTGGCGTACTTTACAGGGGACGTACGGTACTTTTGTAAGTGCATCAAAATTCGCATTTCCCTCTGACCGGGGCGTTCCAACCACCAAGTGAAACTCCCATTCCTGTCTCCTTAGATTATCCCTTACAGTCGGCATTTGCTCTAGACCCTCAAAAAGAATGGTAAAACCTGGAATCCCTTCGTCCATGAAAATTATCCTCCGCATTCTTCGAATCCAAATGGCCAGTAAATTTATTTCGCCAAATTATAGTAATACCTGGTGAGTTACTCTGCTGCGCGGAATCTTTGTCCCGAGAGCGTTATTGTGTTGTGTTTCTGTTATTACATTGTTCTCAGTCCAGGCTGAAGGATGCATTGTCTTTGATTGATGAGCTCCACTTCATAATTATCAGACGTTCGAGCACCCCAAGGCCTGTCCGCCTGCTTGGACCTCTGGAGATGTTGATACTTTTTTATTTCTAAACAATTTTTTGTTGTTCGTTAGTGATGAGCCACTGCATATTACCCACGTGGCCATGAAGTGATGGCACTAGTCCACATGGCTGAGTGGTCAAGGAGACCGACTACAGGCTAATAGGACCCTCCAGTAGAGGGGATCATAGCTATAGTAACCATCTCATGCCAGCCTTGCAGTAGAGAGGTTCATAGTAATACGACCATCTCATGCTGGCCCTGCAGTAGAGAGGTTCATGGCAATAACGACCATCTCATACTAGCCATGGAGTAGAGAGGTTCATGGCAATAACGACCATCTCATACTAGCCATGGAGTAGAGAGGTTCATGGTTATAACGACCACCTCATGCCGGCCCTGCAGTAGAGAGGTTCATGGTAATAACGACCATCTCATGCTAGCCATGCAGTAGAGAGGTTAATGGCAATAACGACCATCTCATGCTGGCCCTGCACTAGAGAGTTTCATAGTAATAACGACCATCTCTTGCTGGCCCTGCAGTAGAGAGGTTCATGGCAATAACGACCGCCTCATGCTGGCCCTGCAGTAGAGAGGTTCATGGTAATAACGATCATGTCATGCTGGCCATGCAGTAGAGAGGTTCATGGTAATAACGATCATGTCATGCTGGCCCTGCAGTAGAGAGGTTCATGGTAATAACGACCATCTCATGCTGGCCCTGCAGTTGAGAGGTTCATGGTAATAACGACCATCTCATGCTGGCCATGCAGTAGAGAGGTTCATGGTAATAACGATCATCTCATGCTAGCCCTGCAGTAGAGAGGTTCATGGTAATAACGATCATCTCATGCTAGCCCTGCAGTAGAGAGTTTCATAGTAATAACGACCATCTCTTGCTGGCCCTGCATTAGAGAGGTTCATGGCAATAACAACCATCTCATGCCAGCCCTGCAGTTGAGAGGTTCATGGTAATAAGACCATCTCATGCTAGCCATACAGTAGAGAGGTTCATGGTAATAAGACCATCTCATGCCGGCCCTGCAGTAGAGAGGTTCATGGTAATAACGATCATCTCATGCTAGCCCTGCAGTAGAGAGGTTCATGGTAATAACGACCATCTCATGCTAGCCCTGCAGTAGAGAGGTTCATGGTAATAACGACCATCTCATGCTGGCCATGCAGTAGAGAGGTTCATGGTAATAACGACCATCTCATGCTGGCCCTGCAGTAGAGAGGTTCATGGTAATAACGACCATCTCATGCTGGCCCTGCAGTAGAGAGGTTCATGGTAATAACGACCATCTCATGCTGGCCCTGCAGTAGAGAGGTTCATGGTAATAACGACCATCTCTTGCCGGCCCTGCAGTAGAGAGGTCCATGGTTATAACGACCATCTCTTGCTGGCCCTGCAGTAGAGAGGTCCATGGTAATAACGATCATGTCATGCTAGCCCTGCAGTAGATAGGGCCATGGCAATAAGACCATCTCATGCCGGCCCTGCAGTTGAGAGGTTCATGGTAATAACGACCATCTCATGCTGGCCCTGCAGTAGATAGGGCCATGGCAATAAGACCATCTCATGCTGGCCCTGCAGTTGAGAGGTTCATGGTAATAACGACCATCTCTTGCCGGCCCTGCAGTAGAGAGGTCCATGGTTATAACGACCATCTCTTGCTGGCCCTGCAGTAGAGAGGTCCATGGTAATAACGATCATGTCATGCTAGCCGTGCAGTAGAGAGGTTCATGGCAATAAGACCATCTCATGCTGGCCCTGCAGTTGAGAGGTTCATGGTAATAACGACCATCTCTTGCCGGCCCTGCAGTAGAGAGGTCCATGGTTATAACGACCATCTCTTGCTGGCCCTGCAGTAGAGAGGTCCATGGTAATAACGACCATCTCTTGCCGGCCCTGCAGTAGAGAGGTCCATGGTTATAACGACCATCTCTTGCTGGCCCTGCAGTAGAGAGGTCCATGGTAATAACGATCATGTCATGCTAGCCGTGCAGTAGAGAGGTTCATGGCAATAAGACCATCTCATGCTGGCCCTGCAGTTGAGAGGTTCATGGTAATAACGACCATCTCTTGCCGGCCCTGCAGTAGAGAGGTCCATGGTTATAACGACCATCTCTTGCTGGCCCTGCAGTAGAGAGGTCCATGGTAATAACGACCATCTCTTGCCGGCCCTGCAGTAGAGAGGTCCATGGTTATAACGACCATCTCTTGCTGGCCCTGCAGTAGAGAGGTCCATGGTAATAACGATCATGTCATGCTAGCCGTGCAGTAGAGAGGTTCATGGCAATAAGACCATCTCATGCTGGCCATGCAGTTGAGAGGTTCATGGTAATAACGACCATCTCTTGCCGGCCCTGCAGTAGAGAGGTCCATGGTTATAACGACCATCTCTTGCTGGCCCTGCAGTAGAGAGGTCCATGGTAATAACGACCATCTCTTGCTGGCCCTGCAGTAGAGAGGTTCATGGCAATAACGACCATCTCATGCTGGCCCTGCAGTAGAGAGGTTCATGGTAATAACGACCATCTCATGCTAGCCATGCAGTAGAGAGGTTAATGGCAATAACGACCATCTCATGCTGGCCCTGCAGTAGAGAGGTTCATGGTAATAACGACCATCTCTTGCCGGCCCTGCAGTAGAGAGGTCCATGGTTATAACGACCATCTCTTGCTGGCCCTGCAGTAGAGAGGTCCATGGTAATAACGATCATGTCATGCTAGCCCTGCAGTAGATAGGGCCATGGCAATAAGACCATCTCATGCTGGCCCTGCAGTTGAGAGGTTCATGGTAATAACGACCATCTCTTGCCGGCCCTGCAGTAGAGAGGTCCATGGTTATAACGACCATCTCTTGCTGGCCCTGCAGTAGAGAGGTCCATGGTAATAACGATCATGTCATGCTAGCCCTGCAGTAGATAGGGCCATGGCAATAAGACCATCTCATGCTGGCCCTGCAGTTGAGAGGTTCATGGTAATAACGACCATCTCTTGCCGGCCCTGCAGTAGAGAGGTCCATGGTTATAACGACCATCTCTTGCTGGCCCTGCAGTAGAGAGGTCCATGGTAATAACGATCATGTCATGCTAGCCCTGCAGTAGATAGGGCCATGGCAATAAGACCATCTCATGCCGGCCCTGCAGTTGAGAGGTTCATGGTAATAACGACCACCTCATGCTGGCCCTGCAGTAGATAGGGCCATGGCAATAAGACCATCTCATGCCGGCCCTGCAGTAGAGAGGTTCATGGTAATAAGACCATCTCATGCTAGCCCTGCAGTAGATAGGGCCATGGCAATAAGACCATCTCATTCCAGCCCTGCAGTAGAGAGGTTCATGGTAATAACGACCATCTCTTGCTGGCCCTGCAGTAGAGAGGTCCATGGTTATAACGACCATCTCTTGCTGGCCCTGCAGTAGAGAGGTCCATGGTAATAACGATCATGTATCTCATGCCGGCCCTGCAGTTGAGAGGTTCATGGTAATAACGACCACCTCATGCTGGCCCTGCAGTAGATAGGGCCATGGCAATAACGACCATCTCATGCCGGCCCTGCAGTAGAGAGGTTCATGGTAATAAGACCATCTCATGTTAGTCCTGCAGTAGAGAGGTCCATGGTTATAACGACCATCTCTTGCTGAACCTGCAGTAGAGAGGTTCATGGCAATAAGACCATCTCATGTTAGTCCTGCAGTAGAGAGGTCCATGGTTATAACGACCATCTCTTGCTGGCCCTGCAGTAGAGAGGTCCATGGCAATAAGACCATCTCATGCCGGCCCTGCAGTAGAGTGGCTCATCTCACCGTATATAGGCGGGGGTGTGGTCGAACCTGCCGGGCCCCCATTATCAACGTTACAAGAAGAAGCCGCGCATTTACCCTTGTAGGAAAGAGAGAGAGAGAGAGAGAAAAAAATCTGGCTCCTTGCCTTCACCAGGGACTTTCATTCTCCAGTCTTTTTATTACTATTTATCTTGTAGGCCTCCAGACAAATTACCAGACTTTCCCGGTTCAAAAAACAACCGCTGGTAGCTCTTGCCTCGCGCACATTCCTCGCGTAGGGCTACGACATTTCAATGAACCTGAAGATAACCATGTGTGGGTGTACGTGGACTGGACTAGGATTATATCACTCGTGGTGCAGGTTAAACGTATCATAGCACGACTTACACACTGAATGAACCCAGCCATTGAGTATCCAGCCTTAAGCACATAGAGGAATTTACTGTTCTTCTCAATTTTAGCCGCAATTCTTCGAGCCTTTGTTCCGATCTTTCAGAACTTTAAATTTAACTAATTTTTGTTCAAGAATTCTATCTCACATATAAAAACTGTTGTTCAGTCTTATTCCGCATTTTAATGTGTATTTGCTAAAATTATAGCACAAAAAATGTAAAAGTACTATACAAATTAAGAAACTATAATTTTATCTGTGCAAGGTCACTATAGCACAAAGGTCATGTCAAGTAAATTTAAAATTTGTCAGAACTTAAATGAAACGGCAGACAAACTAATAAAAGGGACACAATTAAAAATCACCCATGTCTGTGTTTTGCCGTTTGTATTTGGAAGCTAGGAATCGCGATATTAAGATCGATTCTTGATTATTTCTATACTAGTGCGTGTCGAGAGGATCGAGGAATCGATTTTGACACCACTCAATTTGTTAAACCATTCGCCGACCTTTTCTCGGATTGTTTTCAGTTCCTAGCAACTTGTTTACTGGACCGAGACCAGTTTATTCAAACAAATGTTAGATGAAATATCAAAGATGATTATTGAGAAATAACAAAGTAAGTTGGATACTAAAGACGTCGTTTTTAGTGTGAGTGTGCTAGTGTAACACATTTCTCCAACAAGGCGGGGGTGCAGAAAACGCGAGAAAAGGTTAGTGTTTTTGCAGTTTTTTTTAATAGAAACATTTATTTTTGTAAAAATAAATCAAATATTGCTTCTATACAAACATGAAGTTTAATTTTCTTCATATGATGATCTCATGTTGAATATCTGTCAAGGGTGTCCTGGAATTTAATGACAACTTTTTCAATTCATTTAAAAAGCTTCTTGTCTAATGCCGCTATGCTCTTGACAGATATTCAACAACTGTTGAGGTCATTATACGAAGAAAATTATTATTACTATTAGTACCACGTCTTACTAACCGTTCGGGTTATACACACTTACTTACACTAATGTATAATGGTAGGGTGATTGTGAGATAAAATGGAGGAGCTACAGTTTAACGTATGATCCGAACCACGGTGGAGGCCTGGCATTCCACACATTCACAAGTTGTGATTAGTACACGTCTTGTTAGAGGCTAAGGAAGGGTTTGGTAATCAGATAAATCTGCACCGGGACCGAGGATTGAACCCCGAACCCCCAGCACAGAAGTCTGACACCTTACCCCTAGACCGCCAGGTTACCAATATGAAGACAATTAAAAGCCATGTTAGAATAGAAGCAACATTTGACTTATTTTGACCAAAAACCTGTTTTGCTATAAAACCACCAAAATATGTGGATTAGAATTGCTGGGAAATATCCTAAATAGTTTCCCACTCTCACTCCACGCAATCGCGGGTACAATTGCTCTACATTTTTAAATTAGTGTAGATATGTTGTTTTTATTCACCGCGTCTTAGAACACGTTCCGGCTACACGCTCATACAATTACAATGATTGAAGAGGGTTCGGTGGCCCAACAGTCTAGGGAGTCACTCTCGCGTTAGACTAGCCTACTGAAGACGGGGAGATCGGGATTTGAATACCAATCGGGTCTACAAAGGGTGATTTTTCGTAAAAGGTTTCCCAATAACCTTCCACGCAAATGTAGGTAGATTACCTCTTAATTCTTCCTTCCTAATTCTTACTCCATTAAAGTAACTATGACATGCGTGTACCACCTGATCAGGTAATCAGACATGATAAAAAAATAGGAATGAGGAAGGTAGAGTATTAGAGGAAATGTACCAACATTCGTGTTAGGAAAAACATCTTCAGTACACCCACTGGGATTTGAAGCCCGATTTACACGTCACCAGCAATCCAGTATAACACTAGAGTGACTCATTAGACCACGTGACCATGGATTTTGGTGGGCCTATTAGTATAAATAAATTGCAGATAGGCCGAGTGGGTAGTAAGACTCGGTACAAAAAAACAACCAACTCAGTGGCACTGCGCTAGCTTACTCGGGGACCGAGTCGATCCTAGCTGTGGGTAAAATGGACATGGACGTACTCGTTCCAGGATCGAACTCCCGCTACTCATGTCAGACGCCCCCGTCAGTTGAGCCAACCATATGACGGGGCGGATGTATCCAAGAGGCTTGACCTGTGCAAACCTCACCTCACTCAGTGGTGTATCGAGGGAATATTGCGTAGGCAGAATTTCTTTTCATAACTATCCCCCTTAAATCATTCCCCAAATTAGAGTGTGCCCCCACCAGGACTGACTGTAATCACAGTAGGGAGAGACGAATGTGGCGCTGGCCACTTTCAGACTAGAAAGGGGGGGG
>CABEEJ010005138.1:33068-47264 GCA_901482245.1 Timema douglasi
AAAACAAAACCTTGAAGGCGTTTTTTTTTTTCATCAATCGATTTTCATAAATGTTTTTATTAAAAAAAAAGTCTGACGTTTTCTTTTTCTCAAGATTTATAATAACATAGAATTTCGTCTCGAGTTATGAAATTATATTGTTTCTTCTAAACGATCCCCTTAACTCTAGCCCTGCTATTTTTCAAGGTCACCTTCAGAGTCCCCCGACGATAGGATGAAGTCATGCGATTAGTTTTTTACTTTCTCATATAAATAATGTATTGTAATCTCCCTTTACATTATGATGGCTCTTGATGTTTTATGCGCCCCCGATACAAGAATATGGGTTTTACAATTGTGTCTGTATCTGGGTTACAGACGAACCTGTTTGGTGATTTTGTTCAAACGACATTTATTTAGATGTTGTATGGTCATACCTAAGGGATTGTTTTGATTCCATCCCTAAAATTAAGGGTGGTTTACTTATGATTGATTTTTGAAGATCCGAACATTTTTAAAATGGCTTTAACAATATTTTTTGCCATGAAAAAAATAACACCTTTTTTTTTTAGGGAACAAATCATTTGTTGATAGTTTATTGACGACATAGTTTGTAATACCTTTTATTATTTTTCTCTGTAAAAGTCAACTCTCTAACACCAGAACTAGATATAATTCCTTAAGGAACAAGTTGGTATACGTTAATAAATGTCATGAGAATTCGCCTTGTGAAGGGATATAAAACCCTAGCGAAGATAAACAGCAACTCCTCCAGCCAAGGGTCAAACCTTGTTCTATTGACTTGGTTCTTGGGATTATATATTGTCATTGGTTCAGAATATAGTGTTAGGAAATAATGTTTCTCTATGGTAAGAAATTGTTGTCTAAATAACTTATTAATATGAGAATTATAATATTTTATAACAATGAATACACACATGCATACGTACTATACACATTATGCTCATATGAATATGTATAGCACGTATGCATGTGTATATTTGCCTATGTTTATACAATATGTATATATTAATAGGTGTATAATATATGTAACCTATTTATAATATGTATGAATGAATGCGTGTATGACTGAATGTAGAATTTATCATTTTATTTTATGAGAAATGAAGTGACACACAACAGAAATTTCTGTTTGATAACAATTCTTAATTATATATATTACGCGTCTAGGCTACATCACGCGTTTCCCAATAGGGGCAAGATTAGCCAGTACTAATGTACCGTTGCTAAGGGGATGCCCGAAAGTACTAATCGTACATCCTTTCCGTGGAGGCTCTTTCCATGTCCCAATGAGATGAGGTGAGGGTGATGGTGAGTATGAGGGTGTGGAACCAGCGGAAACTCTTAAACCTAACTTAAGCCTAGATAACTTACCCCTGGTGACCTTTGGATTAATTCCTCTTTTGGGAAAATACCCAAAGTATCAGCCGGGAATCAAACCCTGGACCCTTAGACTAGTAGCCAGGTGCACTGACCACTACAACACGGGGTCAGTTACGTTAATTGATAATATAATATAGCTAAGCAAATAATTATTAATTCCTGAATAGGTGGTGTAGCATTTATTGGAAATATATGCTCTAAAAATAGACACTAAATTCAAGAAACTCACCAAAAGTCCCCCACTGTGCTGCGCCAACTGACTGTTTACCACACGCAAGAATAATGGCGTCCTTCCTCCACAAAAATATTGAGCCAGTAAAATGCTCTATCCCTCGTGGCGGGGTGCGAATGGGTGTGTGGCGAGCATGCGCCGTAAGAGTGTAATTCATCGAGAATGTTCATTTTAGCTCTACGCAAGTACATTTTTATCCCCTCCCTCCCATTCATGTGTCTTGTTTTCCTATGTTTGTAGTCACCCCTTATCCCCCTCTCTGAGTTGGTATAATTGTATATATACTTGTGTTGTCCGTGATGTTTTTCACTTCTCTCGGCAGGGCCGTCCCCTTGGACATACCTTGGGTCTCAAGGTACGGAAAAACCTTTTTCGACAATTATAATTTGAAAATGCTAGAAGCGTCGTATCCGGCTTATAAATATGTCATATGTAGAATCTTTACGTAATATTCAAAATGTCAAGTTTAGAATCTTTACAGAATATTTGAAGTATGAATATGTCAGATGTAGAATCTTTACGTAATATTCAAAATGTCAAGTTTAGAATCTTTACAGAATATTTGAAGTATAAATATGTCATATGTTTTAGGACTTAGGAGGTATCAAATGCTGAATCTTCTCATAAAGTTTATATTGTAAACATGGTTAATCGTTAAGACTCCGAAAATATTCCAAGAATACCGAACATAATATCCGTTTGTCTTACTTTAAATTATATATTTTATAGATCACTTGGACTTAGTGAGAATATTGAAGTTCGAACCTTTTGTTGCGAATATGTCTTATTTTTGTTGGACTTAACATTTTCTAGCGTCAGTGTGGAGGTCATGAACTATTCTAGTCTTGGAATATTTAAAACTTACCTTGAGTCAAATTTAACAGACGAATGTTTATCTAAATTGCCCATCAGGCAAATGGGAGTTTTCCATGTTGTCAACACAGAGTATCAGTAATTGTATCATTGACTCCTTTTTACCTTTTGGCCTATATGGCAAAACTTTAATGTTATTACTCGGAAGGAGTAAGTTTGTTTTGTACGACCAGATTTTGTATGGTAATATTTTCCGTAATTTAACTCATTGGCCTTGCGGGCCTGTAGAGTCCATTGTTCCTTTTTTTAAATATAATGTCGTATACTAATAGCTTCACTAAATAGTATACTATTCCGATTGTACAAATAACTCATTTTCTATTTTATGTATTCTGTTCAAATTTATTAGTCAATATCAATAAAACTACACAATGTTATTTTTGACATATTTCTTCATCATTTAGTTTCCTGCTTAGGTCATCCTTTATGGTGTTCAAAACACTAATGTATTTGGAGTACGAGTTCAAGGACATAATAAGTAAACTGGCATTGTTTACTTTTCTCTTGCATTTCTCACCGCCCTCTGCAAATTTACTACATTTATTATTTTGATTTATTTTTCTTATTGTGCGCCAGCCTTATTCTTCGAGGAAGAGTAAGGGCGGCGGTACAGTGGACATTAGTACCTTCCAGCTATTGTTTGCAATAAAGAACCTCCTAGTAGCTGTAAATTACCTGCACACCCACCATAGATGTGGTAATATGTCCTTAGGAACAACTATGTGTTATATAAAGTTTATTGAAATGGGATGAAATATATACTTTTTGGAATTGTTGGTATCTTGGAAAAATTTTCTAGCGCCAAACCTTTAGAAGCGGTTATGTTTATATTTTGTGTCATTGTAACTCACTTGTGGGCTGACGTCATAGAGGTGGTTTTATTAATAAAGATTGGACAAAAGTAGGCCTAGTGTTGTGTTAACGGTTTGATCTAGTTCCAGATGTAAGTTAACAGTCTAAGGGTGATATATACAGACACAGATGGAATATTTATATATTTTACTATAACATAGGAGAGAGATTAAATGTAGGCCAATTGGTGATATAATTTACTGTTAATAAAACATTTAACTGTACTGTACTTTTGATTCACGCCTGGGTGGATCAATGTTTATCTTACAATCCACCTGAAACACTGTAGCAAATGTTTGTCCTACAATCCACCTGCTATAGTGCAGCAACGTTTGTCCTACAATCCACCTACTGTACTGGATCAATGTTTGTCCTAAAATCCACCTTCTATATTGCAGCAATGTTTGTCCTACAATCCACCTGCTGTACTGGATCAATGTTTGTCCTACAATCCACCTGATGTACTAGATCAATGTTTGTTCTACAATCCACGTGTTACTATAGCAATGTTTGTCCTACAATCCACCTGCTATAGTGGAGCAATGTTTGTCCTAAAATCCACCTGCTGTATTGGATCAATGTCTGTTCTACAATCCACGTGCTATACTATAGCAATGTTTGTCCTACAATCCACCTGCTATAGTGTAGCAATGTTTGTCCTACGATCCACCTGCTATAGTGTAGCAATGTTTGTCCTACAATCCACCTGCTATAGTGTAGCAATGTTTGTCCTACAATCCACCTGCTATAGTGTAGCAATGTTTGTCCTACAATCCACCTGCTATAGTGTAGCAATGTTTGTCCTACAATCCACCTGCTATAGTGTAGCAATGTTTGTCCTACAATCCACCTGCTATAGTGTAGCAATGTTTGTCCTACAATCCACCTGCTATAGTGTAGCAATGTTTGTCCTACAATCCACCTGCTATAGTGTAGCAATGTTTGTCCTACAATCCACCTGCTATAGTGTAGCAATGTTTGTCCTACAATCCACCTGCTATAGTGTAGCAATGTTTGTCCTACAATCCACCTGCTATAGTGTAGCAATGTTTGTCCTACAATCCACCTGCTATAGTGTAGCAATGTTTGTCCTACAATCCACCTGCTATAGTGTAGCAATGTTTGTCCTACAATCCACCTGCTATAGTGTAGCAATGTTTGTCCTACAATCCACCTGCTATAGTGTAGCAATGTTTGTCCTACAATCCACCTGCTATAGTGTAGCAATGTTTGTCCTACAATCCACCTGCTATAGTGTAGCAATGTTTGTCCTACAATCCACCTGCTATAGTGTAGCAATGTTTGTCCTACAATCCACCTGCTATAGTGTAGCAATGTTTGTCCTACAATCCACCTGCTATAGTGTAGCAATGTTTGTCCTACAATCCACCTGCTATAGTGTAGCAATGTTTGTCCTACAATCCACCTGCTATAGTGGAGCAATGTTTGTCCTAAAATCCACCTGCTGTATTGGATCAATGTCTGTTCTACAATCCACGTGCTATACTATAGCAATGTTTGTCCTACAATCCACCTACTATATTGCAGCAATGTTTGTCCTACAATTCACCTGCTATAGTGTAGCAATGTTTGTCCTACAATCCACCTACTATATTGCAGCAATGTTTGTCCTAAAATCCACCTGCTGTATTGGATCAATGTCTGTTCTACAATCCACGTGCTATACTATAGCAATGTTTGTCCTACAATCCACCTACTATATTGCAGCAATGTTTGTCCTACAATCCACCTGCTATAGTGTAGGAATGTTTGTCCTACAATTCACCTGCCATAGTTGTAGCATGTCACTTATATTATATGAAATCTACAACCAACATTTAATAAAAAAAATTAGAATTCCATAAAGACAATTAAAACAAGAATACAAGTACTAATCTATTCCAATAAGATGTGACAGGTGGTGACTTACTCTGAATTGATGTCGAGGAACATTGCCCCAGTGGACTATTTCGTTATCGTGAGCACTTTCACGTCTTGATCGAAGAAAAGAAAGATAATTGTCTCTGCTCGCCACTCCTGCTGACAGTGCTAGGGAGGAAGTGGATTTATTTCTTAACTCTTTAACCCCCCATCCCCCGGCAATCTTTTACCCTTAGATAACTCCTGTTGTAGTCCGAGGCAGTTCTGTTGCTATATAACAGGTTCCCCATGGATCACATTTTTGTATTCCATTGTATTTATTCACTGGAGGAGGAACTACTCCATACAACTTCAGTACCAAAGACTACTGGTGACCAAGACGTGTTAGGCATCGGTCTCACCACCGCGTTGCAGAGGTAGCCTCTTCTGAGAATATTGAGTATTATGTAAAAATGTTTGACGTTGCTATCTATGTTCCTCAGACATCGTGTATTATAATGCATTGCTTTACCTTCTATGTCCACCAGACATAGTGTAATGTGTTAGAGTGTCTGAGTCATTTTCTATGTCCATCAGACATAGTTTATTTAGACAAGATATCTAACATTATTTTCTATGTCCATCAGACATGGTTTATTTAGACAAGATATCTAACATTATTTTCTATGTCCATCGGACATAGTTTATTTAGTTAGATTGTCTGACGATTATTTCCCTATGCCCATAAGGCATAGTTTAAATACGAGGGCGCTATGCTCTACATATGTATAGGACCAGGTGATTGTGTGTACCGAGTTCGTGAACTTGATCTCCTTTTCTAAGTCCTTGGATTTTGTTATATTTTTATGACACCCTAAACGGTATGATCTCGTTTAGAATATCTTTATGGCAACAATCAGATCAACTAACATTTTACTCTTGGACATAGTTAGGTCAGTCCCTGATTTCAGTCAGGATTGCACCCTTGTTTCTGTATATATTTACGGTGCACAACCTGTGGGAGCATTACTAGATTGAAGTAGTGGCCCACGAGATATAATGTTTTCTTTTCGGACCCTTCAGGCACCATATTTATATAAGTGTTCAAAGATAGTTTGTACTAGCTATTGTATACCCTAGTAATGCGTATATGTATAAATTGACTATTGATTGCTCTGGTGGTACTCATTAGGAGACGACCGGCCATAGTAAAATACTGTATAGATGCCTGATTGTTAGCCATCTATTATTTGTAAAATGTAAGCTCCTCTTACAGGATATTTTCTTATGTTTTTATCGTAATTCTCCATGAGGATTAATACAAGATACCAGCTTAAATTATATTCTTCTTAGTAACTCTAAAAATATAGTATTTATTGCTATGTTTCTATTTTCAATGGTTTCACTATTATTCATGATTAGACCTCTCAGGTATTAGCCTGGTTAGATTGTCCTTTTTATATTGCCTAAAACTTAATTTCCCTTTTTTACTGTTGCCGAGTTGTGGCAGAAGATTCAAACTAATATCCCTATTTCTAGAGTTATTTAACTAAATAAAATGGTCGATCTAACTACTGTCTGTTCCTTGTGGACAAAGTAATAATAACTATTCTTCCAACCTAATCTTTTCTACCTCAATAACGGAATACAGTTATCATTAATTAATTGAATTTAAATCTTGTCACTCATATGTAATTTTATATATTTTTGTTTACTTTTTAATAAACTTATATATTTCTTTGATGAATTTTCCTGCCCTATCCTTCATCAGGTATAACTTATTTAATTATGGAAAAACAATCATTTCTTTTTCTACTTGATAGGAGAAGCAACGCTGCATAGTGTAGCAATATTTGTCCTACAATCCACCTGCTATATTGTAGCAATATTTGTCCTACGATCCACCTGCTATAGTGTAGCAATATTTGTCCTAAAATCCACCTGCTATAGTGTAGCAATGTTTGTCCTACAATCCACCTGCTATATTGTAGCAATATTTGTCCTACGATCCACCTGCTAGAGTGTAGCAATATTTGTCCTAAAATCCACCTGCTATAGTGTAGCAATGATTGTCCTACAATCCACCTGCTATAGTGTAGCAATGTTTGTCCTACAATCCACCTGCTATAGTGCAGTAGCAATGTTTGTCCTACAATCCACCTGCTATAGTGTAGCAATGTTTGTCCTACAATATACCTGCTATATTGTAGCAATATTTGTCCTAAAATCCACCTGCTATAGTGTAGCAATATTTGTTCTACAATCCACCTGCTATAGTGTAGCAATGTTTGTCCTACAATCCACCTGCTATAGTGTAGCAATATTTGTCCTAAAATCCACCTGCTATAGTGTAGCAATGTTTGTCCTACGATCAGTAGCAATGTTTTTCCTACGATCCACCTGCTATAGTGTAGCAATGTTTGTCCTACAATCCACCTGCTATAGTGTAGCAATGTTTGTAATAAAATCCACCTGCTATAGTGCAGTAGCAATATTTGTCTAACAATCCACCTGCTATAGTGCAGCAATATTTGTCCTACAATCCACCTGCTATAGTGTAGCAATGTTTGTCCTACAATCCACATGCTATAGTGTAGCAATGTTTGTCCTGCGATCCACCTGCTATAGTGTAGCAATGTTTTTCCTACGATCCACCTGCTATAGTGTAGCAAATGTTTGTCCTACAATCCACCTGCTATAGTGTAGCAATGTTTGTCCTAAAATCCACCTGCTATAGTGCAGTAGCAATATTTGTCCAACAATCCACCTGCTATAGTGCAGCAATATTTGTCCTACAATCCACCTAATATAGTGTAGCAATGTTTGTCCTACAATCCACCTGCTATAGTGTAGCAATATTTGTCCTACGATCCACCTCCTATAGTGTAGCAATATTTGTCTTAAAATCCACCTGCTATAGTGTAGCAATGTTTTTCCTACGATCCACCTGCTATAGTGTAGCAATGTTTGTCCTACAATCCACCTGCTATAGTGTAGCAATGTTTGTCCTACAATCCACCTGCTATACTGGAGCAATAAATAACTCCCATCATAAAATAAAACATCTATAACACTTCTTCCGACATTTCCCCCTCTCTTTTCTTGAATTATTTCCCCCAGTCCTAATATTTCTCCACCTGGGAGACTGTAGTCGTGCTACGCCCAAACTGACCATTCGTCCATTTGGAAACACATCCTAAATATTTTTTAAAAGCTGTTTGTGATAAAAGTCATTACATAAATTAATTTTTCAGAGCTGTTGATTAATAGTTATTTGTATGTGTGGGTAGAGAATGGCTTGGTTAATGCAAATGTTCACACCACATAATTCGTAGGGGGGAAAAAGTGGGTGTGTGAGGTTTTCACTTGTGGTTTTGATCAGTTTTTATCCTAGTAGAGTAGTATTTTGAATAATTTAATGAATGTGCCAACATATTTAAATTAGGTGGTCAACTTTTATATAAAATATAGGCCCCTAAGTTCATAAATTTGATTGTAACCTGGCATTAGCACATTTTATTTTGCCTAGTCTTGATAATACACCCACCCCAGACTAAGTTTCTAAAATAGGAATTCAGAACACGGCAAATCTCATAAAGTAGATAGGGAGGTACCTGTTACTTACAAGTCGAGCACTAACGAATCAATCTCAATATATGGGCTGTATCCACTTCCTGTAAATAATGGCATTATGTCGGAATCAATCAAATCATCCTCTGATACTTAAAACCTTAGTTTTCTTAATATTTTTGTATATCAACCGCTATTCTTGTTTGTCAGCCATCTTGACCTGAGGGCTACTAACTGTTGCGTTGTAACAGAGGAGAATGTAGGATAACAAAACGAGCTCGAGCTTTGCTCTGCTGAGAATATGAACCCAACACCTTAGTTCAGTCGGTAGCGTGTCTGTCTATCGAGTCAGGGTCCCGGGTTCGATTCTTGGCTTATTCGAAAAATGTATAATTGGTTAAATGCGATTTTTTCCCGTTCATAGTGATGAATTAACGGCTGTGGGGGCTGGATGTTGTGTTTGTTCTGGATTTAAGTTTGTTTATAAGTCATGGGCTGATATAATCAGTCGTTTGAGAAAGTGCGCTTTAAATACCTCAAATAAATGTAGAGAATATAAACAAACACGTGGGATTTTTGATGAAACACTAGGGGATATGTGGCTTAACATTTGTTCACCCACAGCCAATCAAATTATTGCGTTTTTGACAACTTTTTTTTATAATAACATTTCAATATATTTTAAAATGTATACTAAATAGGGCGATTGATATATTTACCACAAAACAATGCATGTTAGTTAAATGGCTGTAACAATATGCTTATGAAACTGAGCGCATCTCGAGTTTGAGAAAAATGACCAAATGTCTATATTAAATTGTTTTAGTGGGAGTCTGTGATTACCGAACCATTGTTTTAAGAGAGGAAGGAGACAGGGGGTCCCTACCCACAATGGCTTGTAATTAAGTCCGTCCCCTCCCCTATTTCCCACCAAAATTATAAAATATTAGGTTTCAACATCAAATTTTTCTTGAAGTAATTTAAAGGTTTATTAGTTTATTAAACATAATTATGGTTAAATGTGAGTTTAGGCTGACGAGTAATGCAAAGATGAATTATTAATGATATTATCGAAGTAGGGGGGGATTAAACCCCCCAAAAATTCTTCTCCCACCCACGGTACGGCTATGTATTGAACGAGAGTATATATATATATATATATTTATTTTTTTTGCCAGCGCATCTTACGAGTAGCTCACGTTCGGACCAAACGCATACATTAATTACGCTAAAGGAGTAGAGTTTCAGAGGAAGTGTGCCCGGGAATGAAAAACCGCCTTCACTACAACCAACCGGGATTAAAACCCCGATCTCCCCGTCACCTGCAATCCAGCTCAACACGAGAGTGACGCCTTAAACAATGCGACTCTAGCTGCTGTTTTGGTTGGCTTCTAATGGATGGATTATGGTCTATAGTAGATTGTATTAATATACACCTGATTTAATATTAACTAATTTAGTCCCTTCTCCATAAAAAAAATCCTGACTACGTCATTGAAGTAAGGCTGTTGGGTAACAGTGACGTCACAGTCCGTGGATGACGTCACTACAAACGATAACTGATACAATTTACAAACTCCACACATAGCACAATATTTTGAACGAGCCATGTTTTAGAAACTTCAGCCCCCCACCGCCACTCATTCCCGGCCAGGCTGAATGCGCTGTATTCTGTACAGAGGCTACTTCTGTTAGTGGATACATTCTAACCATAATAAATATCTCCCTTCTGGAATACTTGAATATGTTTGTAACACAAGAATGTATTATTCACTAATATATCATTTTGGACAAACTGGTTTGAAAAATAAAAAACACAACACACACACACGCACACAAACGTGTATGTAGAACTTTTGGATAGAGCGACACCGTATTTATCATATTTTTCACAGTAGGAGGACGAAAACTTATTTATTCGTTTGACTTTTCACTAAAAAAAAATAGTGTCAGGCTTTTTGGACGTTCTAATAAATAAGACACCTTTGGCGCCATTTTAGGAGAGTGATTAGTAAAATGCTGGTTGGGTATTTTTTCGCGATTCTGGTCACGTGCTTGCTTGAGTGGAGTATGTGAAGGGGGAGTTAAGGGAGGCCCGAGAAGGGGGGCTCATTACACATGCTGGGATAAAGGTGAAGTTGTCACTTCTCTTTTTAATAGAAGGGCGTTCTAAGTTTTAATACATTTTATTAAATGTGTTATAAATCAAGTTTACTCTTAAAAACAAAACAATTTTTATGTGAGCTGTTGTTATTATATCTGGCCAATACTACAATATAAAATACACATTTAAAACATTTAATGGGCATAAAACAATTTATTAAGATTATTGGTGGAGTAAAAATTTCTAAACAAATTCAAAAGATGAATACAGACACTAATTTAGCTGACTATTTTAGTTTAAATTTCCACATTATATAAAATAATTATTCTTAAAGATTTGAAAATGGTAGTCATTTATAGATAAAGATTTATATTTTATATATAAAACTTTCATCTACAAATATTATTAAAAACAATTTAAAAAATCTCAATCTAAAATAAAATGTCAAACATTATGTCAACATGCAACTAACATATTCACATCGATATTTTTCAATAAAATAATTATGCTCATTAAAAATATGACTCGACTCTAAAAGATTTATTGTTATTGGAGATGAGCTACTGTTGCGTTGAATTGTGGACCTGCAGGTGACGCTAAGGGTGTTGGGTATGTAGAGGGGGGCCAAGGAGGGTGTTGCTGTCCAAGTGATGTACGACCAAACTCTCTAGCAATTATCACCTTAATTTTATAGCTCCTTCTTTTACTTACAGCAAAAGAAGGAATGATCCGGTTTTCTAATGATACTTCCTCCCCCGGCCCCCCGTTGCCCCTTAGCTGGCCCCCCGATAAAACCACTAGAAAATAAGGCGCGCCTACACTCTCCTAAGAAGCGAATGTCGGCATTCCGTTCAAGCTCCAAAACAACGAAGTCTCGCAATAAATTATTGATGGAGGTGTCGACATTTCCCGGTGGCTCACTCGGTAATACAGCCGGTACGACTAGACAAGGGAACGTTAAATGAGGTCCCGATTTTTGAGGTTTATATGATAAATAAGTCGTACGTTGTACCTCACAGAATTTCTCCCGTTTTTATTTTAGAATGGAGATCTACTAAAAACTTGTAACATTTGTGAAACGAAATAATAGGTATATCGATTGTTGTATAAACACTACACCAAAGATAATAAATGACATAATATACACTGTTACTTACTCTATGGCATTAGTAACTAGGAACAGTGTTACGGAAAAATTGTTGAAGAGAAACATCTTTGTCCATCAATGAGCATGATAATGAAATTCATTTTCAAAGATCTTAATTAAAAAGTATTATTTACTATGATAAGTTCTCTCTTATCTCAAACAGTTTTGGAGAAATGATGAAAACTGGAAAATTTCTCCCATGTAGAGTACCCTCAAATTCATCTTTATGAAAAAATTAAAATTGACATCTTGTTTATTATGATAAACAATGTCCAGATATAAAATGTAATTAAAATCGTTTAAGCGAATATTGATAAACTCGATTTTTTAAAAATCTTTTTGCCCTTAATTAACTACCCTTAAATTTAGGGTTAGACATCTGATTCTATAAACCCCTTGCAGAGGCCTTATGAAAACCATAGATACCAAGTTTTAGCATAATTGGTAAAATAGTTTCGGCTCTAGCCCGAGGTACAGACAGACAGACAGACAGACGGTAATGCGAAAACAACTTTTTTGGTTTCAGGGGGTCATGAAACGTCAACATTTATCAAAATATTGATTTAGATTATTTTGACGATCACAATACTTTCTCTATGAGGTGTCGAGAGAAAGTAAAAAAGTTATTTAGTAAAAATAGATCAAATATTGCTCCAGTAGATATGCTTTGATATCCTACATGTGGTGATATCAACAATTTCTTGAATATCTGTCATGAGTATCGTGGACTTTAACCAGAACTCTTCTCTTCATTTAAAAAGGAATTTTTAAATGCTAGACTGCCTGCGACAGATATTAAAGAACTGTTGTAATTAAAAAGTGTAGAGAATAAAACTAAACATATCTACTGAACCAATATTTTATTTATTTTGGCCAAAAAACGGCAAAAATTCGGAACTTAAGTATCGTTCCCTGCACTCCCCCACCTTAAGTGTCGTTCCCTACACTCCCCCAACTTACACTCCTCCACCTTAAATATCGTTAAATATACTCCCCCACCTTAAGTCTCGTTCCCTACACCTTTTCACCTTAAGTATCGTCAACTACACTCCCCTACCTTAAGTCTCGTTCACTGCACTCCCCCACCTTAAGTATCGTTCACTGCACTCCCCCACCTTAAGTCTCGTTCACTGCACTCCCCCACCTTAAGTATCGTTCACTGCACTCCCCCACCTTAAGTGTCGTTCTCTGTACTCCTCCACCTTAAGTCGAATAAATTAGAAAGATCCACCCCCGCACCTTTTCATTTCATAGGGGGGGAGGGGGTCGTTAACACTTGTTTTTTTTTCTACCCCACGTTTTAATTAAACAATTATGATAAGGACGAGGAAAGTAAAACTCGGAGGAAGTGTACCCACATTTTTGTGGAGAGAAATCGCTTAGTGAAAAACCACTCTCAGTAAACCAAACCGAGATTTGAAAACTCTAACCTCCCTGTCACTGACAAACCTGTTTATAAGAGCTTGATGTCCACTCCGCGTGCTCATCCATGCGGGTCTCGGTAAATATAGTCGTGTTGACCAAGGTCGGTTATAAGCCCATGTACTGGACTGTCGGAATATGCCAATCCACCCCTAAGCTACACCCCCAACCCTTATAACGCCTTGAAAATTATATCAGTTATACAAGGTTAAATATGTTTTGTGGAGAAAGAAAGAACACGATTTATATTCGATGGACAGGTTTTAATTAGTTCTAATATTTAAACAGCCCTCTAGACTAAAGAGCAGAGAATTCAACCTCTAAAACACAAAAACGTACTACTCTGGAATAAAGTGGGCATTTTGTAAATATTGCAACAGATTACGAGCTTCATACATCCTTGTCCATCTGGACATTATCAACATTCCGTATTTTCTCTTCTACAGCCGCAACCCAACCGCTTTATCTTACATCATTCAAAGAGAGAAACAACCTTATATTCACATCTCGCTACTGGATATTTCACACCCATATCGATGAACATGCAGACAAAGGTTTCACGCTCGTATAGTCTAGTTTGTTGTCGATGGCAAGATTCAGGCTAGAATCTCAGCTAGGTGTGAAAAGGATGATTTCCCCCCTCCCTTAAATGAGATCACATTTTGTTTTATTGCTAACCTTAGCTTGTTGGTGTAAATAGCTGCCGATAGACCGAATGGGAGAAAAAAAAAAAAAAAAAAAAAAAGGAAAACT
>CABEEJ010005139.1:0-33229 GCA_901482245.1 Timema douglasi
ATACTTTAGGGGTGACATCCTTTTCACATATTTTCTGGGAAGCGCATGTTTCTTCATGGATGAATCTTAAAAGGATACTCTACCTACATTACTTTAAATAAAAATTTACCTTCATCCATGACTTTTTACATAATTTAGATTAATCCAAACCAATACGTTACAAAATTACCAGTTTTTAAATTATTTCAAGTATACATTAATGATTTTAAATACATAACATCAAATAATAGCTATTAAAGACCCGCATTAGTGTCCACACAGTTTGGTATCTAGCCTTCCTCTATCAAATAGTCATGTTTTGATAGGGCCACAATTTGTGGGGTTGTTTTTTACGGTTCTATATAATATATCACACATTTAAAACACACTTTATAATTAAAATGTAAACTATTTAACTGATCAGAAGCATCACCCTCATTTTGGTGATAACAATATTAAAAAATTTCTAACCACTTCTTAAATAAATTGGTATTTCTAGACGTCTGCGATTTTCCTCAGTGCTCCTTAACAAATAATTGCAGTTGACAGCCAGTCCCTTAGTTAAAAAGAAAGAAAATGTCCGTTGTGTATCAAGTTTTCTTTGTCATGTGCAGTCAGAGTAAACTTATTTGTGTGGCAGGATTAGGGTACTTAGTGCCAGGGGGAGGGTGGGTTGTAGAGACGGGAGAGGGTGCTACCTGAAGCCTGCTCGGTAACCGCCAGCCTACAGGTTTAATCGAGGAGCTCATATTTTGTATATGCCTTCTAGTACATTTGAGTTTGAAGTGAGTCGTTCAAAAATGCTCACTTGATTGCGCTGTAGTCACTGGGGGTCGCACCTAGCGATCCTAACGATGAAGGAGTAAAGCCTCAAAAAGGCGCGCAACACGTTTAACCTAGCGGCTGTGGCTCTGTTCTTTCCTTCTCTGTGGCCTAGACCTAGTCCCCAAGTTGTGAAGAGTTAAAAAGGCTTCAATTATTTGGATCTTATGTATTAAATGACCTTCCATACCCAATTATGATTATCACCATTACCACAAATCATGAGCCTGAAAATATTGTTACTTGCGCTACATATTTCATCATAGCTATAGCTATCCCATTTTGATATTTTCAGTTTACATAGCATCTTTTTTTTTCAAAATTTTCAAAAACTCTTATCACAATTACTTTTTAAAAAAAAACTTTTTGGAAGAGTGAAACATTTTTGTTATTGTTAAAAGTGTGACATGTATGTCAGATTAAAGGCCATAACAAACTGAAAATAAATAGTACGGAACTCTGCACGGACTTGCTCGCTTTATAGTTTAAAAATGGAGATATTTAATCAAAATTCGTAATATAATATCCACTAGCGATCCCGAAAACAAATTGTGCTATACACATGCAAAACATTTTTTGACTCGTGGTTATAAATTTTATGATTTTATTTTTAAAGTATTAACGTCTTCATTTGTACATTTGGAAAAATAAAAAATATTGATATTGGGTCTCCAATCGTCAACACTTCGTTTTACATATTTTGACTTCCAGTTAAAATTTTAGGCATTTTATTAGGGGATGCACATCTTATGGTTATTATTATTATTATTAGCACCGCGTCTTACTACCCGTTCGGGTTATACGCACCTTATGGTTATTGCATTGCTATTAAATTTCTCTTTTATAAATTTTGACCAAGAAAATAGGTAATTATGGACTATTGAGTCTAAAATGAGAAAGATAGATCATCGCTGTACCAAAGGCGGATCCAGGAGTGGGGCGTGAGGGGCGTATGCCCCCCCTTAAGAAATTAAACCGTTTAAATTAATGTTGAATTCACTACTAGTTTTATTGTCATGTAATCTATCTCAATAACCAAAATTCTTTTTTTTTTATTTGTTATTGGTAATATTATTAAATGAATAATAAACGATAATTATTATTAATATTTAAAACAGTAACATTAAGTATTAAAATGGTGAAAATGGGCATTAATGAAAATACCCATATTTAAGATGTGCGCCTCTCACCTTGTTGCACAAACAATGTTTAATATTTTTACTATTTCAATGATTAATAATAAACAAAGTTCTTTAAATAATTTATTTTTAAATAATATGGTTTAAACAAAATATATGAATAATACCACACACATAACGTGTTAGTATGGCTTAGTGATAAAATTTTGATTAATAATGAGAAATAACTATTGCTATACTATAGAGTGGAGTTAAAGTTTAACTGTTCAAAAATCTTAATAATACCATCTATTTTGTCTAATTGATTGAATAGCTATAAAAACTATTTAAATAATAAATTTTATAGGCCTAATGTTTAAATTTATTTCTCTCTTAATAATCAATATTTGTTTATGTTCTTATTATTTGCTTTTAATAAATTTCAATACCAATCACACATTTTGTGTTATACCTTCATTAGAGGATTATTCTCAAGTTTAGCACTACAGTGAAAAATTACTTAAGAATTTATTATCAAATTTTGAAGTAATTTTAAGTCCAAATTCCTTGAAGTCTCCCCCCTCCCCAACCGGAGAATCCGCGTCCCTCTCCCCCTCACAAAAATCCTGGATTCACAACAAACATTTCCCCTAAGAGGTTTAAGGAAAAACAACATCAACTTCTTGAGAGAATTCTTATTTATTTGCTTAATCTATGGCATTAGATAATTATAACGTTTAAAAATAAGCAATGTCTCTTCACAGCTAAAACTCACAAAATTGTATTAATATATTTGCCAATATTTCAGAAACTATTAGTTTTATAAAAATATATTTCAAAGAAAAGTTTTTTATTTTTAATAGTATTAAAATTGTAGAGTGATAAGTTATTTAGTATCACAAATAAGTTGCGGAAATATATAAATTTTTGCTTCTGTAATGTATGTATCCTAAAAGTCATTTTCATGAGGAAATGAAAAAAGCGATTTTGTTTATAATCTACATCAACGACTAGATACAAATTTTAAACACAATTGTTAAAGCCGATTTTGGGCAAATGGAATTTTTCTCTTTTCCTCCTTTAGTAAACTTATGGTTAAGACTTAAATAAAAACTTAAGAATAGCAATATAAAGTAGAAGGTTATTATACACTGATGAATTAATGAAATGTTAAACCATATTAAAAAGTTGAAATTGATATAGTTTAAAATTAAAAACTGCTAAGCTGTGCTTACAACAAGCATAAATATGTCAAGATAAGTTTAAAAAAATATATAATAACATCATCGACAATAATTATTAGATCATAAGTTGACGACTAGTCAAAACACAACATATTAAAATAATTAAAAATACCTAGAACAAAAAATTGAGGATAATACAAGTTTTAAACACTGATGTTAAGTAGTTACATACAATTAATCTCATACTAATAGTGTCTTTCAAAGTGAAAAGAATGTGATTGTAGAGTCTAGAACTGCGAATAAACTTTGGTAATTAAAATAAGTTAAGTGTAGAATCTAAGTCTTATTCTTGTTTAGTCCCATTTCTCCTTTAATAGGTAATCAATCAATTATTAAAATAAAGCCGATTCAATTCTTGCCAACATGTTTCGGTACAATTATACCATAATCATGGCGCTGTGAAATGAAATTAGAGACTATTAAAAAGACTGCAGAGAGTAGAAAAACAAAAAATAATGATATCAAAAATTTGAAAAAACCTAAATAGGTACACAAACAAACTTACCAAAGTCGTCGTGCGGGCACACAAGTTGGTGTTACGACTGAAATGTTGAAACTAATTGGGGTGTGGTTTAAATAGACGGATATGAGGAAAAACAAAAGACTATCGAAATAGCGCCATAGCAACAAGAGTTTACATGACCACGGTGAAAAACTAATGGTCGGGAAATGGCTATTAACAATGAATGAAGTAAAGAGTGAAAACAACTATGGGTAAATTAATGGCAGGACAAGAATTAAGGACTGGTAAATAAATCTTCTCAACGCCGGCTCGATCGGGTCATTGACTACGCTAGAGGGAAGAGCAGGATAACGAAGGTGATAGGATTTTAATACTTTTAGGTAGATGTGTTAATGAGTTTACTAGAATTTGGTTGGATTGTTGTAATTTTTCGTTGATGATTGATTGATCTTGAAATAATGCTGCTTTTATGAAAAAAATTTGGCAGTGTTTAATTTTGGGCCTTTGTGAGAAATGTGAAGGAGTAGGCCTACCATACATTGTTCTACTCGTTTGGGTTGATGGTTGGAATTTTTAAGATGATTTGCAAATTTTGATTTGGTCCTGTTGTGTATGAAATCTGAAATGTGTTCTTTGTAACAAATTTTGAAGTTTCGTCCAGTCTGGCCAAAGTAAATACTATTACATTCACACGTAAGTTTGTAAATCCCATTTTTATTATATTTATCATTTTTGTTTAAATTGCTATTACTGAGATTTTTCTTTATTGTGTTGTTGGTGGAAAAAGTGATGTTGGGATTGTACTTTTTAATAATGTTTGTGATGCGATGGGTTTCGGGACCAGTGTAAGTGAATTTGATCAATTTATCTTTTTTCTTTGAACAGTTATGGTGATCATTAGTAAGGCTGGGTGAGAAGTTATGCAATCTAATTTTTTATTTTGTTTGTTAATGATTCTGTAGATGAGGGAGTGAGAATACCCATTGTTGGTGTCTATTAATTTAATAGTGTAGAGCTCAGTTCTATAGTTGGATTTACTGGGTGGGATACTAATAATCGGTGGACTGTCGAAGGTGGCGAGTTTGTGAGAGATGGGAAGATTAGAATCGTTAGGGGTGATGGCATCGGTGTGGGTATGTTTCCTGTAAATTTTGTAAACTAATTGGTTATTTAAATTTTTAGAGATATTGAGGTCGAGATAATTGATAATGCCATTGTTTTCATTTTCGATGGTGAAAGAGAGATTTGGATGGATGTTGTTGACCCATGTGGGAAACTGCTCATAATTTTAAGGTTTGACAGACATAGACACACAGACAGACAGCGTTGCAAAAACCACTTTTTAAGGTTCGGGGGGTCATGAGACATCAACATCAAGTCAACATCTCAGGTTAGAATTTTTTTATGGCCATAATACTTTACCTTGAAGTGTTGGAAAGATTAAAAATATATATATATATTTGTGTATAGCTTGAAATCTATTGGATTTATAAAAATACATTTCAAGTAAAATATGTTTAATATAAATAGATCTACATGTGTGCAATGATAAATAATTTCATATCTAAAATACTTACAGAAATAAAATTAAAAATTATAATCAACGCATCAGACCGGAACCTTAAAGTCATTGTGACGAAAAGTAAAGAGTAGCCATTTGGTTTGTAATGTTGATCAAAGCTTAGGAATGAAATTCAACCAAAATCATTAAAACCGATTTTGATCAAATTGATTTTTTCTCTTTCCGCTCTTAAGGAAAATACCCTTAATTTTAGGGTTGAATATCCAATTCCAAAAATTCCAAGGGGTAACCCTATGAAAACCCTAGGCCTATATACCAAGTTTTTCCCCAATCGGTAAACTAGTTTAGGCTCTAGCTGAGGTACAGACTGACTGCATTGCTAAAACCACTTTTTAAGTTTCGGGCGGGCGGGGGTAGTGAGATGTCCGCATCCATCCAAATCTCGAGTTCAATTTTTTTGGCGATCACAATAGTAAGGTAGTGAGAAAGTAAAAATATTGATAATGGGTCCCCAAGGATCAACACTTCGTATTAAGATGTCGACTTCCGATTTAGAATTTTCGACATTTTATTAGAGGCTGTACATCTAATGGTTATTGAATTGTTATTAAATTCCTCATTTATAAATTTTGACCAATAATACAGGTAACTATTGACTATTGAGTCTAAAATGATAGAGATAGATCATTGCTGTACAAATATTTCCCCTAAGAGGTTGAAAGAAAGAGAGCATACACTTTTTGAGGGACTTACTTATCTACTTTCTCTACAGCATTAGAGAATTATTGCATTAAAACCTAAGTAGTATCTATTTACAACTAAAGATCACAACATTGTATTAATATATTCGCCAATATCTAAGAAAAAGTTGGTTTTATATAAATATATTTCATATAAAAGTTTTTTAATTTTAATAGTACTACAATTTTTCAATGATAAGTTATTTAGTATTTCAAATAGTTGTGGAGATACGGAAATGTCTGCTTCTGTAAAGTATCCTAAATGTCATTTTCATGGGAAAATGAAAATAGCCAGTTTATTTATAATCTTAATCAAAGCCTAGATACAAATTTTAATCAAAATCATTAGGACCAATTTTAAGAAAATCAATTTTTTTGCTTTTTATCTAACTATTATCGCAATACTTTACCTTTAGTGTTTGAAAAGTTAATATATATATACATATATATTTGTGTATAGCTTGGAAGTTATTGGTTTTATAAAAATATGTTTATTATAAAAGATTTGTATTATAAATAGATCTACATATTTTCAATAATAAGTAATTTAATATCTCAAATAGTTTTGGAGATATGATAAAAAAAATGAGAATTTATGCATCAGACCAGAACACTTAAAAGTCATTTATCCTAAATATTTAGGGTAGCCATTTTGTTTGGAATATTTATAAGTGTTTTGATATGTAAGTCAATCAAAATCGTTAAAGCTAAGAGATTGATTTTTTCTCTTTTTGCCCATCCAATTCCAAAAACCCTCGGGGGGGCAACCCTAAGAAAACCCTTGATATAAAGTTTTAGCCTGATCAATAAAATAATTTAGGCTCTAGTCCAAGGTACAGACATACGGAAATTCAAAAACCACTTTTTAGGATTTGGGGGTCATGAAAATTTCTTGATTACTAATTTTAATCTGACACTTTTCCGACCAAAATAAAGTTTGTGCTTATCTCAAGGTATGCTGTTCTCAAGAAGTTAGTGATTAAAAGCCCCCCCCCNAGCCATCGTTCCAATTCCTCCGTCTCATTCCTCTTTCTTTGCCGGCTCATTTTCAAAGTGTACGTTATTACTCGGAACTATCACACTCACTAATACCATGCTAATACTTCCCATTTCCTTTGAAAATATCTCGACATGGGTCTACCCAGCTTTGTCGCCTGAATTAACACAAAACAAAAATATATTTTTAAAATGTATCTAAGCACCAAAATGGCGATGGGTATTTATTTTGGTCTTTTTAAAATCGTAAATAAAGCATTATTTTTTTATTTATTGACATTGACTTTTGGTTCAATGGTGAAAATTGTTTCAGTTGTTTAAATTGGTTTTGGGCTAACTTTGCGTGTGTACCCTTTGTGTTATTTTATATGTGAATTTAAAAAAAAAATTAAACACAAACTTTTTTTAATAATATTTATTTGTGTGTGTGTTATTTTCATAATGAATTATGTTCGGCTATAAATTTAGTTTAAAAAATGATTGGTGCCCGCCGCACTACCGTTAGTTTTGAATGTGCTCTAAGGTACAAAAAGGTTGGGGACCTCTGGTCTAGAGTTTAGCCTTTATGGCTCTACTTGTGATCACCTATATCAAATCAGAGTGCTTGAAGTTAAATTTACTACAAAGTAAAATTGGGGTCGTTATAGACAGTTTTTACACCTTCGTAATATGGTTTAAGTATTAAATTATGTTTGGGGTTTAGTGTGATATGTCCAAAAATTGTTCTAGAACAGCTTAAAAATGCCATAAAGTGGTGAGTGGAACATTCTCTTATTTAATTCAAGCTTTTTTTTTGCTTCTTTTTTTGGTTTAAATCAATTATACATGCCTTAATGTTTGGAATAATGTATGGCTGAAATCAAAATTTTAGATATTTTAAGAAAGAAATGGCCAAGAATAGAACGGATAAAATGTACTATACACAAAAGTGTCTTATATAAACCATCCCCAAATGTTATTTTGGAAATAAAAATCTTATACAGGCAAACCTATGAAACATACATAATAAAAAATTGAAAGTAAATTAATTACACCACAGGCGAGAAGGGGAAAAATTGTTTCCATCCGTTATCAGAAATAGGCCACCTATGGGGTGCACATTGGACGGGTTGGCATGGGTCCACATACTGTATCATGCCTCTACCGAGAACGACAAGGCGAGGGGACGATAATTGCATCGAATATTCAAACATCACCAAATTAAGATTTTCTAGTAAACCACGTTTGTATTTTGAATGCAGGTTTTCATTCATAAATTATTTATCAACACTCGATAGTATAACGAAATTTAATTGAATTCCACAGACAAAAGCACTGTCAAGTAGGTATTCTAATTCACTTACATTTTATAGTTCTATAAGAGAAATATATTTTCACATGAATAAGCAGAGTAAATTATATTTAATGCTAAGTGCTATAATTTTAAAACCTACATTGGTAGGTATATTCAACAGCAGTGAAGCATCGAAAAAAACAAAACAAACATCCCACGAAGGCAACTCCAGCTTGGCAAACATTGCCACATAATATAATTCATTTTACGAATGTAGATTTGGTGCAACTTTTAAAAATTATGCATCTTGCGTTGGTGCATGTGACGCTGGTAGTGGCAAAATTTTGAAACACTTGGAGGAATGTGATTAATGAAAAACGAGCTGATCTTAGCTTATTGATGTTCCTAATATCAAATACCTTATGAAACATTAATAGAGTTTGGTGTTTTAAATGACTGAGTTAATCACATTGGTTTCTTTAAACTATTAACTGTGAGATGTATAGTTTTTTATATGACATTAACTCGCCACAACCGAACGTCTCAAGATTTCATTATAATTGGACAAACGATTTTTAACCTTTAAATGGTGAGGTGGGGTCTAGGAGACCCCAGCAGCCCTTTAAATTTCTGTGAATCCCCTTCCCCTCATGCTAACATCTTGTCCCCACCTGACATTTCCTGTCTCAACATGCTCTCACTGTAACTCACTTTTCCAGTCAGTTTCCTTCGTGTGTTTGGTCAGGAAAGACGTCTTGGGGTCCCACAGACCCCACCTCACTGCTAGTGTTCGGATTTTTTCAAATATAGTTTTTTCTAATATTCTGGTATAAATGTCGCGCGAACGGGTAATCTTTCGAAGTGATGATCCACAGTTTGCTAGATTAATTTTGGAGGAGCTCAACAGACCACTGGGTGATGAGTTGCCTATTTCTGATTTGGAAGACAGTGACAATGATGGTGGAGATGCAGATTTTGTTCTGAGTGATCATCAATCTGATTCGGAACAGAGTGAGGTGAGTGATAGTGAATCTACCGATGAGGATGGTGAGAGTGTGCCTCGTGATGTTTACAGAGGGAAAGGTAAAAACAGAATTCCGTATGTTTGGGGAAAACAAAAACCAAGACACAGAGGTAGGGCACCTGCCCATAATATAGTGAGTCATTTACCAGGATTGCGGAACGAAGCCAGAGCACTATCTCCAGGAGATATAAATCCTCTAGTGATGTGGGAACTTCTAATGCCCAATACTATGTTAGAAAAAATTGTGAATTTCACAAATACTCAATTAGAAGCATATAGAAGTAATTTCCAAGACCCGAACCGTACTGACTTACGCAATGTAGACCTGGTTGAGATGCGGGCTTATCTAGGTCTACTTTTGCTTTCTAGTATATCTAAATCCGGAAGAGAAAGCATGAGTTCCCTTTTTTCGGACGACGGGCACGGAAGGGACATTTTTAGATGCACCATGTCAATGAAAAGATTTTTTATATTGACGGTGTGTATTAGATTCGATGATAAAAATACTCGAGAAGCACGGAAACAAGAGGATCCAACTGCAGCTGTAAATGAAGTGTGGGCTGAATTTCTTCTCAATTCCCAGCGGATGTATTGCATAAGCCAAAATGCCTGCGTCGATGAAATGCTCGTCCCCTTTCGCGGAAGATGCAAATTTCGCGTGTACATGCCTAATAAGCCGGCAAAGTATGGCTTGAAAGTTTTATGCCTTACAGATGCTCGGAACTCATATCTTTTCAATGCGTATTTATATGGAGGAAAAAATTCAGATAGCATTGGCCTAACACATGAAGAAAAAAAATTATCTATCCCCACACAGTCAGTTGTCCGTCTTGTAAAACCCATAGAAAAATCGAACAGAAATGTTACATGTGACAATTGGTTTATGTCTATGGAACTCCTAAATGAACTAAAAAATAGAGGCCTAACAGTTCTTGGAACTCTAAGGAAAAATAAACCCGAAATTCCGAAAGAATTTTTACCCAATCGGGGGAGAGCACCTGGAAGCAGCTTATTCGGATTCACTAACGCAGCCACTTTAGTGTCCTACGTCCCCAAGAAAAATAAGGCTGTGATTCTTCTAAGCTCCTGCCATCACGATGATAAGTGTGACGAAGTTTCAGGTAAACCGGAAATGATAATTGATTACAATTCCTTCAAAGGAGGAGTTGATAACCTCGATAAAAAATGTGCAATATATTCTTGCAATAGAAGAACACGGCGGTGGACTTTGGCATTATTCTTTGCTTTATTAGATATTAGCGCAAATAATGCCTATGTTTTGTACTCTGACAGTCGGGAACGGAGTCAAATGAATCGTTTTTGTTTTATTAAAAAACTCGGCTGTTTTTTGATAAAGGAACATTTGGAGAGAAGAGCAGTAAATCTCAGACTTCCCCGTGAGCTTCGTCAAAAAATCCAAGCAATATCAGGAATAAAACCGGAAGATCCTGTTCAACACGGGGGCCCACCGAAGAAGAAGAGATGCTACACTTGTCCCAGAAACAAAGACAGGAAGACAGCAAATTTTTGTGTTAAGTGCAACCAAAATATTTGTGGAGAATGTTCGCATGCCATATGCAAAAACTGTGTGTAGGCATCGAGTGCTTTTTTTTCTCTCTCTCCCTCTCTTTCTTTATATTGTATTTATATGTTGTATTTATCATTTGTCTTTCTTTACATGTCTATTTCTTCTATATTGTAGGCTTTCTCTTTTTAATTCAATTTTTGTCATTTTTACACCAGTATATATTAAAAAAAAGAAAATTGTGAGGAACCTCAATTTGCCTTTCGTAAAAATTTATTGCTTGGATGTCATTGAGCATATTTCATAAAATATTAATCTAATCTATTTTATTCATAATTTCCTTTTTCATGGGTATAGTAAGCTGACACAAAATTCATTTATTATTTTATAATTCATGTTTTGGCAATTGTTACTAAATAAATTGTAGAAGAAAGATTAAATATAAAGTAAATTTATTAGTGTCAATTATTTATTATTAATTTTATATTATTTTAAATTTAACCAGTTTCTTATGGTATTGGGTTGCAAGAACACGTATTAAAAGGTTAATGACCTATAAAAAAAATTTGGGCGTATATAACAAAGGAATTAAGTCTGGGGTCCCCTAGACCCCACCTCACCACTTGTGATTGTAAACTTCACCTCACTAGTTAAAGGTTAAACAACTAAACGTTTACTATGTCACAAAGGAGGGTGTCATTTTAATAATGCTTTTACTAATTTAATTTTCATATTATTGGATGAATAATTTTATTTTTGATCTAGAGTGATTTTGTATAACAATTTGATCCATTTATTAGAAAATTCAAACTTTTTTTTCTTTTTCAAATTTTCCACTTAGTTGAGAATGTGTTTTTGTATATATGAGATAAATATAATGTTTGCTAATTTTCTAATTGTATTCTGTTAGCGTTCAATGTAGGACAACAACGTAGGCCCTGTTTTTGTTTTTTTTAGTTGTTCATTAGCAGCACTGTAATTATTTTATTTTAATATTGTTTTGCCTAAGTAGAGAGTTGTGTCATTAACTATGTCCATGCCTCCCCACACACAGCACCATTTTCGGGTTGTTTACCTGGTGTGGTAAATAGAAAAATTGGGCTATGCTTTTTACAATTTTAATATATTTAATGTGGCTTAGAAAAATATTTGTCTTGATTTGTATAGTGTCTGAACCTTCCTTTGAATTTATTATTTTAATAATGTAGGGCTATTTATCATAATAGCTAAATCCCGAAACAAATACCGGTACTGTTAATGAAGCTTAGGGTCTACTAAACAAATAACAAATATTACTACCTTTGTGAGTAATGTTTATTATTTTCATAACCATAATTTAGGTTTATTATATGTTTATTATTGCTGAAAACTCTTTGTTTGATTGAGTAATTTTTTTAATCATAAAATTGAACATTGCCTATGTCGGAGTTAAATAAGCGATATCTCTGGAACTAGTTATAAATCCGATATTTTATGAATTTAGATTTCACAGTATTAATTTGGCAGACTAGGTACCTTACAGTTATTATTCTCAGGAATCCCCCTATAATAATAATAATAATAATGTCAGTTGAAATCCTCTATCCAGTCAAAAGTATCTCGAAAAGCATTAAGGCCTAAAGGAAGATGAAATTTCGTAGGCAATTAGTTCTTACCCCAAAAATATGTATGAGTATAGATTATGCATGTTTATTATATCGAATATTGATTTTGTATGATTTTAAAGACATGTGTTCAATGTTATGCACGGAGCTGTAATAGTAGTGATATTTATGAATGAGTCATTTCTACGAATGCCACCTTGAAGATTATGTCGGAAAGCATAATTATTTAAAAACAGCTCATATTTTTATATTTAAGGAACTACATTTCAAGAAAAGAGCCGCAATTTCTCTGGCTAGGAGCCGCATTTGGCTCTGGAACCACACGTTCCCGACCCTTGATAAATAGATCATAGAAATAAAGATGTAATATTCACGTTTGCATAATGTAAGTCCAAAATAAATGTTAAATTTGGCCAACATAAAATGTGTAGATCACTGTTATCATAGAGAAAATTATCTATTATATATATAAATAGCCCTATATCCTTTCTCTATGCTGCTATAAGCTATCGTCAAAAAGATGACTGGAATATACAGCCTTGCTTGACTAACTTTATATTCAATAATTATTTATTTACATTAAAAATAAATGTCACATTAAATATAGAAAAGACAAGATACCTGATTACAAAGATTAAACTGACCATTGGGAGACAATTTATAGATTACCAGGCGCGAATATAGGCCTACTGATTGTTGATAAAAAGATTTTAAAAAATTAGTCCATAAGTTTTAGCACAAGGTATATTTAACATCTTAATACAGGGCTAGTGCACCCCCTCTACCCTAATCATTAATGATTCTAAGCGAGATTTTCATGCATAATAAAACCATATTTTAATGATATTTGCTGTTAATTATTGTATTTTATAATTTTTGTCCTTGATTGTCATGGATAGGAAATGGTAATGGTAAAACAAATCTGGATTTTGTGATATTTAATAATATTTGCAAAGTTATTAAAAGGCACGCCAAAGAACAAACTTATTTGCAGTCCTAAACCCGACTCAATATCTTCAATATCAAATTTTCCTTTATTATTATTATTATTATTATTCAAATTTTTATTTTAATATATATATAACATAATTATTGAGTAATATTTCTAAAATCAGCAATGATTTTGTTTTATTCCATTCATATTTTATGTCACCCCCTTCCTTTATTCCCCTTAATAGGCTAATTTAAACTAAAAAAAAAAAGCAATGGAGGACCATTGTTAGCTTACAATTCAAATATTTTTCAGACCACCTTTACTGTAGCCTCACTGCTTTGCTTTAACCATTGACCACACGTCCCTGATATAGAGTGTATTATTAACACTATTATTATATTAAAATACTTAATTGGTGTGTACAGAACTGATAACATTATTTTAAAGACTGAAACATAAAATGGGGTTTTTACTTTACTTTGAATTATATGTTAATATTATATTCATGGTTGTTAATATTTCAATTTTATTCATAATTTAATATATAAACAGCAAAACACATTATCTAGGACATAATTATTTATGTTATTCTCACTCTTGACTAAGAGATGATACTTCCTCAGGTAATTCGCAATTTTTTCTAGTTGCATTGCTTAAATAGTTTCACCTTCTATACATTTAATACGGTTATCAGCAGTCTTTATTCTCATCTGTGGTATTAATTCTACATATATTATGTGTAATCTGTTTACTCAATATTAGGTACTTTTGCGATTGCAGTATTAAATTATTATTCGAGTTTAGTGTTTGGTTGCTCTTATATTGAGGCAATAATGAATGATTTGGGATTGCGATCTGTGAGGACTCCAAAATCAACACCGATAACGGAAGACTATGAAATTTCAAATACAGTTCTAGGTCTTGGAATAAATGGTAAAGTGGTTCAATGTTATTCAAAGAAATCGGGTGAAAAATATGCTTTGAAGGTAAGTCATTATTAGAACTTAATGTTCTGGTAAACATTCGAACTTGCCCCACAATGATCTTTAACCTAAAATATGAAGCCTTAATAAACCTAAACAAACAAATATTGAACACTGTCCGAAACGGATTTATATTATAATTTTTTCTATGGCACATCACTCACGCTTTCAATAGAAAATCGTCTAAACATCACTACTTTAGTATTCAATAGAACACCGTCTTAACATCATATTTAACATAGTTATATAGCAATCTTACACTGAATGTTGAAGACATGTTTTCTTTTTACGTAGGCCTACCAATATAAAAGTGCATTTGGTGTTTATACTGATATTAAGACTAATATTTTTTTAGTATGCAGAATATCATAATTAGATAACTAAACTGCATTAAAATATCCTCTGCCATCACACCATTTTGGTCCTATTCCATTATTAGTCCCTTAAATTCATTAGATTGTTATTTGTGTTTATTCAATAGCCTCCAAATTACTTTTGTTGACAAGGTCACCAACAAATCTGACAAACACTTGTACACTTGATATTTTTGAAAGAGTTCAGCATTGTACAACACAATGACTGCAGGCTTGCATTCGGGCCAAAGGTTGCCATTTTTACACTACTAACTGAAATTAAGTCAAATGGGACCCATATTACATATGAACTTTTTCATTGTTTTTGTCTCTCTAAGTGGGTCACAAAAATTTTTTTTTTCTGAAATTTCGACCAAGTAAAAATAAATAATTTGGTCATCTTTCTTACTTAAAACTATCTTGTAAAGCGTGAATCTAAGATTGAGAACATGGGGCACACTTAAAATTAGGATCTCAAAGAATAACTATAATTTTTTACAAACACAAAATTGTCTACAACAACCCACATCTCACCTTTTTTTTGTGGCAAATCCCCAGCTGTTGCAAATGAGACAGAAGTGTATTTTTATCTTGTTTGAAGAAATCTTGAGTATCTACTGATGATTCTAGGCCTACCCAATATAAGCTCACGCAAGTATCCATCCGAATTATGATTACAACTGCCACACCCATTGGATGATGCCACAAATATAAATCCCAAATTATTGGTTAAAATAATTACTATGGTGCAAACATAAGTTTTAAAGGTGTAGAAGAGGTTGAAAAAAGGGACTTCCTAAATATTAGTTTTTCGGTAATCAATTATGATAGAGAGGGGTAAAATAACCTCCTCTCCACCCCCTCCTAGACCAAATGACCCTGGTGGAAGGTAATTTATTATTCTCACTTTGAGTTAATCTTTCTTAGAAGGAGGGTGTAGCGCTCGACTTTGAGATTTCTATCACATAATTCATATAATATTTGGAAGAAGGTACAGAAAAGGTGGATAGAAACATATAAAAGGGGGACGAACACAATATGACCTTTACAATGTAAAGAACACAGTTCACACTTTACACTGCTGCCAATGGACAAAGAGGTAATGGATGTCTCTTAAAGAAAATTGATCGTCACCGCCCAATCCCCCGACCTTGGTTTCATTCTATCGGAACTCATCAGGGAGGAGTGTGAAACGCGCAACGCAACTTCCTAAAAGAGAAAACCCAAAAAACAAAAGGGGAGAAAAAGGAAAATGGTAAAGAAAGATAGAACACATAGATAAAATCATGTAAAAGGTATAAACAAAAAGGACAAACACAGGAAAAGGACATAGGATGCGAATATATAATGATATAACTCAATAAGGAAGGTTTTCAATAATATCAGTGAAAAAATCAAATTCAATATTTTGATAAATGCCATTAGCCGGGGTAAACTTGACCATAATAAAGATATAATCTATAGATGTGCCAACTTTGCTTAAAAGTGATCTTAGAAAATAAAAAAAAATAGTTCCTTAAAAAAGTTGAAAAACAGCATCGCAGTTCAACAACAGCATAAATGAAATAATATACTTGTAAGATACATATCGGTTTCTCCATTTAGCTGCCTATTTCGATTTTCTACCACACCAAGTTTTTTTTTCTTATTGAGTGCGAAATTTTGGGCATCTTCTATTTTGGAATCAATGATAAAATTTTAAATATTTTTTGATTATTTGGGGTGGTCTTTGTAGCTATGTGCAAATATGTCAATTTTATACCGCAACAAAAAGGGTTTTTATGATAGGTTTTGAAACTTCATGGTCCCCACTTCCATGCTATCCCATTTAACTGACGTTTTAAAACTAAAAATTTTCAACCTATCCTGCTTATTTGTGGCTATCCTTCTTCATGTAAGTAAATATTGCAATTTTCTACCACCATACAGAAATTGTTTAGTTACACTAACTTTAGGAATCTTTGTATAGGATTATGAACCCTTTCAATTTTCCAATTCTTAGTAATTTGAAATCTAATTTTTTTAAAGAGTGTTTGCAGTGTTAAAGGTGGCTTTTATACCTGCCTGACAAATTTCCATCTTCTACCACATTGAGAAGTAGATTTAACCCCCCTTCCTCAACCCCACTTCACAAAGCCCCATTTAGAAAATTCAAATATTCAACCAAATTTTTGTACCCTCGCCATTCCCTTATAGATTTATTCTTTATTGATACCCCCCTATTTGCCTTATAAATTTCAGATTCATAGGACATTTAGAGGGGTTTGAAAAATTAATGCATAAGGAAGAACACAACCTTTCCTTTACGTATAATATACATCAGTGTTTTTTATGGCACATATATTAAGATGCTGAAAATATAGTTCCCTACAATTTAAAGTGCTATAAGCTGTTCTCGAATATACATAGAATAAAATAAAAATAAATTGAGCTGTTGAATATATTTTTATCAATACATTTACAAAATGGGAGCTTGTGCATCATAGAGTGTAGTTTATATTTTATATTTCCTTTAAATTGCACTATTGGATGGTTTGAAATGCCAGGGTCCTTCTTTTAAAAATTCTTTCTTTTTTTAATTTTAGGCCTCTCATTCCCCAAAGCTTCATTTTGAAATTTCTCAATTCTAGATTTTTCTAGTTATATGAGGCAATCACACTCCCTTCCTGCCAAGCAAAATTTCATTTTTATAGGCCCAGGGGTTAAAGAAATACGCTTATAAGCGAGTCAGACAACTTTCTACCCCACCTCGCCCTCCTAGGGAATGAAATTTGAATAACCCTCACAAAAATCTTCATCAATTCTAGAAAGAAACCTTCATTTTTTATTTCAAGGCTCATCAGCTGGCTCAAAAGATATAGCCTAGTAGTGAACTTTGAAAACCTTCTAACACCTTTTCACCCCTTTGTGGTCAAATTTAGCAAAACCCCATCTTAGTTCTTCTGTAGGGTCTAAGAGGAACCTTCACACAAAATTTCAAATTTCTAGACAAAGGTAAAATATGGTGATAAGTAGGGCTAGGATTTTGATAACCTAAAATTCATTTATGTCCCAAAACATAAAAAAATACTTTTTAGACTAAAAAAATGACCAAAACAAAACCTTAAAATGTAATTTAACGTTTTGTTTCTCTGCCAAACTTAAAAGTTTTTATTTTGTCACCAAAAAATATTCCATATAAAATAAAACAAGGAAAAGACATAAAAACTACTCAACTAACATTTTCTGACAGTTTAATCTTACATGGCAAACTTAAGAGTTTTTAGTCAACAGTCCAGAACTGCAATGCACAGCAAAAATCATGTGCAGATTTTCAAAAGAGAATGATTTTCTATTATCTGCTAGCAATGCTTCAAACATAGAGAAGCAACTTTAAACTTCTACTGATACCACAGGAGCATACTTGAAATAAACTACGCCGCTTTGTCAAAATCTCCTGAAATTTGACCAGGGGAGAAGTTTTTCCCTGATAGCACATCTGTAATTAAGCACAGTATTCTATATCCTTCATTTTTTTTAAACCTGTTGAATTTTCTTTTACACAGCCTTTCCCACTTTTCCAGTCAAAATATTTAGGTCATTCACAACTTTCTTTATCAAATCTATTTGATCAATTAATAGCACTGCTGACTTCTCCAAGGAAGTAATGGCACTAGACAGAAACCCAAAATTCGACTTTAGTTAGGATCAGAAAGAAGTTCCCGTGCAACTTTGAGGTCACTTCATTGCTGTCAAACGAGTCGATGATCGTTTTCACAACTTGGAAGCCCTCACAGTAATACTTGCACTTCAATACAAGTCCCCACCTGGTTAAAATGGCAGCCGGCGGCAAGGGAACGTTTGGGGCCTCTGACTTGAACGATGCCACTCGAGATGGTGCTCTCAGAATAACTTTTTTCACGTACTCAATAAGCTGGTCAACTCTGAATTGCCCTTACATCTCTTTAGAAATTCTGTGACAGGCATATGTTAGATATGTTAGGTGCACCATTTTTTAGTACAGCACTTTTAGCTCATTAGCAGCCTTTATAATGTAGAGGAGGACATTGTTGTGTTGGATGCCATCTGTCCATATTAATCTCAAGGACCTATCAAAGAGGGGGCTTACTGTGGAAAAATACACTTTTTCTAAATGTTCACAATTGATGAGGAAATGTTCACCTTCTCCCATTGCACCTACCACTACTTTATCTACATATCGTCGTAAAGAGTCAGTTGTCTCATCCATAGACACCATATTTTCTTTCCTGCTACTTTTTCTTGTATCTTCTTCATGGTGTGTTCATAGCAACTAAAGACATAATTTTTTCTTTATGTGGAGGAGTTTGCCAAATATTTCCTCATGTGATTTTCTAAAAAGCCATGCAATCTCATATTGTTAACTTTGCTCAAGGGAATATCAGTACAAATGAAGGCTTCACTCAGTTCTTCGTAAAATGCAGAATGTTTTGAAGACTCGCTGGTTTGGCCAAGGAGAATTTGCTGTAGTTTTTTTTTGCTCATCCTGGAGTCGCTGAAGAACTCGTTTGTGTTTTTGTCTCTTGACATGCTGCTGTACAGTAAATTTCTTTTCTACGGCAATGCTCATGTCGTAGAGTTCCCCAGACAAATTCCAAATGTCAGAAGTAAGCGGTTATATGACTGCTGATTATGACCAAAAATGGTGGCTGACGTATATTTTGGAGAATAACAAATAAGATGATGAATTAAAAGTAACATTTCTACATCCTGCTGGACCTTCTACATCATTTTAATATTCGAGGTAGCCAGATGTATTGTGGATATCGTTGAAGGATGTTATTTTCAAAGTCGATCCTACCACTCCTACTGGAAGGATTTATTTAATAACCCCTGATGAGAATGAAAAGTACATAGGCAGTCAACCAACTCTAACATTTGACTAAGTAGAAAGTGTTAGAACTACTTGCAATAATTAATTCAATGGAGCCCATGAAATCAATATACCTTTTGTAAAACTGGACTTCACTAAGTACATAAAGGCTAATGTTCTTTATAGATCCACATTGTTTTAAAATAATTTTAACTATGAACCCATTATCCTCCCACTTTTAAATTTTGACAATCACTTAACATAAGTACAGACTATGCACAGCATCTTTTGGTGAGACACCTTTTCACAAAATCAAAATAGAAATTTTGATTTTGAGTTTTGAAATGTTGTTGTTGTGACAATGTATGTTGTGCTACATGTTATTGAAAAAGGCGTGAAAAACTGAGTAAAATGACACCACTCCCGCCTCTCTAGCTTAATTCGGAGAGCTGCTATGACATTTAGAAAGTAAACCAGCAGTACGTTTTGTGCCATTTTTTGAAAACCTTACATAGCCATATTTTGAAAACCGCTTGAAATATTTTTTAATAAAAATTGGTATTTTTATTAGTCTCCATACAAATTATCTGTATACCTAATTCTATCAAAAACTGAGACAGTCAGGTAAAATGTGTTTGTTGATTTGACATGGAATGACTCACTTCTCATATTTTCCAGGAATTTTCACATATTCACTAAAATAATAGGCCTAAGCTATTTTCATTCACAATAACCAATTGTAAAAATATCATTTTTATTCCAGTTAATACTCACTGCGAATTTCTTTTAGTACAGTTGTCTATGTTGAGTGTACTAATCCCAATTCTACAAGTCAACATGGGATTTTCATCTCAACTTTCCACCCCTCTATTGCCTGTCTTCAGCCAAAGTTGAGTCATTAGTTCATTATTTTGTGTAAGGCGATCTTTTAATGTATAAATATAATCTAACTGAAATATAACTTAGATCGCATGATCCAATAGCCCATTGCTTTAGGCTGACATCAATTAACCCCTTCATAGAGTGTTACAATTTTAAAATGTGTGTGTGCGTGTGTCTAAAAATACTACACTAAGTTGTGATTTTAATACAATAATGTGTATAATATAGTGATTGGAAAAGTTGTAAAATGGCTCTGGAAAACCTGGAAAAGTCAGGTTATTTTAAAATATAGTTTGACTGGACACTGCATATTTAACTGAACCAATCTTGTTTGGTTTACAGGTTCTCCATGACTGCACCAAGGCTCGCCGAGAGGTGGATCTACACTGGAGAGCCAGTGGCTGTCGCCACATTGTAAACGTTGTGGATGTTTACGAGAACACTTACCGTGGAAACAAGTGTCTTCTTGTTGTTATGGAGTGGTAAAAACCTTTCATTTTCATCTCTTTATCATTTTGAACTAGCTACTGTTTTTAAATAACAAGAATGTTTTGTTTGACAGCATGGAAGGAGGGGAATTGTTTCAAAGAATTCAAGACAAGCAAGATGGTGCGTTTACAGAAAGAGGTAACTTTGTGCTAAATATTTATTCTTTGAATTACAGTAGTTTGTAGGCAGGCACATTAATATGTAGGTTATAATATGACTACTTTTAAATTGGGCTATTTTATACTTTTATAAGTTTCTTTGACTTAAGTTGGTTTGACTCACATTGATGGTGGCATGCCTTGACGTGGCATTTTTGTGCTATACTGGATTGCCAGTGACTGGTAGATCGAAACTCGAATCCCAGTTGGGTATATTTAGAAAGTTTTTTCTTAACAATATCCCACACTCCCTTCACACAAGTGTGGGTTCATTTATTATAACATTCTACCTTCCTTCATACTTAAACCATTAATAAAGACATACAAAAGGTGAGATTTTTAGGAGAAAAGTGTTGTTATTTTTAAAAAAAATCTATATTATATGTTGAAAGCAATATTATTTACACAAATAGGAGTCAAATTAGTATTCATTAAAAAAAGTATAAAACTATCTACTTTTTTGTTCATATTTTATATTTAACTATTTATTAACATTCGGAGAAAAACCAAATATAAATACACACAAAACATTTCACGCTTATTAATGTCAAACTCGAAATCCCATTATCATTACCTTCAAGTTGTACAAATAGCAATATCGAAATAATCAATTATCAATTTATTTTTAGATAGACCAAACAATAAAACCAAAACAGTTCATATAAGAATAAACCAATATTAAAATAAAGAGAAGGGAATAAAAATAAATAAGATATAATTTTGCCAAACATGGCCGCCTGTAGCAAGGTTCATCCATATATATTATGTTCTTGCTTGGACCTAGCGTGTAATCTTTTAAACGCTAAAAACAAAGAATCAATAAATCAACATTTAAATATCTTATGTTTAAAAGTAGAAATCTTGATTTTTAATGTTAGCCTCAAAATAAAGTTTAAATATCCTTGAAAGTACTCATTTATCCTGCGAACCGTTTTATGCCTTTATAATTCATACAAATGGCAGCCCTGGCATAGTGCTATCGCCAGTGTTAACCACTTTTAAATTATATTGCTTGACATGGTATTTGCCAAATTACAGGGAAATTGGATTTATTCAAAAAAAAACCTTAAATTCGCATTATTTACCTGAAAACAGTAGAATTCATGTACAAAACTTGCGTTATCGCAAATACAAATTTTGCATGTCCCCCACCCATTAACCTTCACAGTGAAAAAAAGATAAAATTTGGTTTTGAAATTAATTCTCTCTTTATTTTTAAACAATAGTCCTGATGATTTTAACTGGCCCTAACTTTTTTAAACTCTTCAATTCTATTATTATTTACATTTTTGTAGGAATCGTGATTTATATAAAATAATGTGTTGTTAACCCTTTGACTGCCGAGAGAAATGACAATAAGAGGTGCTAAAAGTAACAAGCTATTTTATTGAAAAATAGAGGATTTTATTCAAATTTTTATAACTTTGTAGGCTTTTATAAAATTGCATTCAAATTTTAACATGAACTAGCTAACTTGTCTATCTATCAGATTATTTAATTACACATAGCCTTTTTTATACTTATAGTATAATAAAAAATCATTGGCAAAACTATTTTATACTTTATTTATATTTGTTTTATTTAACATTAATTTTTAATCTTTGAAATTTAAATATCCCCCAAAATAGAGTAAATCAGTGAAAATACCATAAAAAAATTGAGCAAATAACAAAATCAGCAAAACAAAAAGACTTTAGATTTGATTTTAAAATTGGGTTATGCATAGCAGCAAAAATTTCACTGAAAAACATAGCACTTCAGTAATATAGCACACATATAGTTTACAAAATTTTATGACAATAAGAAATAGCTTATTTTATGTAATTTGCTTTAAATTATTTTACACAATATATGGGAATCATTTGGCAAAAATATAGGCTTAATAAAGTAGGGGGAAAATATTGATATAAATTTTGCAAGAAATTTATGAGTAGGAACATATTTAGGATGTAGTCCTTTCTCACATTTCACACACACAGTTCTTGAATATATTATACGTTTTTGTGTTGAACACTCCTTGCATAAATGTAATTTCTTTAGTGGAAGACTCTTGACGCCATATACATGAGAAGGGCCTGGTGCATTATTATCATCGTCATTCTCTGGTGTATCCCTCGCCTCATACCACTCTCTAGAAAGGTCTTCTATGATGGAGCTGTTGAAATCTAAACGTGACATTGCTTTTACCCCAGCAGGAATATTTTCTTTGTAAAGAATGTAGGCATCCAACAACATTCTAGATATAACATTGAATACCACTTATTTCCAATACCTCAATGTTCTTCTTTCATCTAGATACTGGTAAAGCATCATATCTGAAGTATCAATTCCCCCCCATAAATTTATTAAAATCTAATATCATGTGTGTTTGGATACTGATGGCTGGTTTCTTTTTGGCACAGTCTGTGACGCAGTGGCTTTTGAAGCAGACTTAGAAGCAGTACCTGTTTTTTCTGAGATTTTGTCCCCCTTGAAGCCACACACTAAATGAAACCTATTCCTGAAAAACTTCATTTAACCCACCTTGAATTTTTGAAGAATTTTAAGAGGGGTAAATTTCCTGTTCCTAGGTATTGTGTCTGTGATACATGTGCCAACAGAATATAGGTGCTTTGCTAAAGGAACCGATGTGAAAAGTTATCACAAAATAAATGATACCCTTTGTTTACATAATTTCCGACTGTAAGCTATTTCATTACAACTGTGGGTTGTTTTATCTGATCTCTGTCGATGTTACTTGTTGCACCAAGGCAGTAGTTGACTACAGAATCACATATTACCCAGAATTTGATTCCCCAACGATGGTGTTTGTTTGGTAAGTACTGCTGTAATTGTGTGTGACATTTTGTACCAACTAAACTCTCGTCATTGCTCAACTGCTGGTGGGGGGTGTAGTAATGTCTGAAAACTCTGTTGGCGTGATCATTTATAGGTTGGAATTTGGCACATGGATTGTATAGTAGGTTTCCAGGGGGAAGGGGGGGGGGCATATTTGGAATTGTCTACGAGATGAAACAAATTGAGTACAATTTGGAATTTATTTCGAGGGAACATGTGTCTGAACCATGGAGTTGACAGAGATGCTTTTTTTGACCAGTAACTATAAATGGTTGGTTTATGAACTATACCCATGTTCAGGATGCAAGCTATAAAAGCTTTGATTTAATCTACAGTTGTAGGTAACCAATTACTAGCTCTGGAATTTGGAGATAAGTTTCTGTGAGACTGAAGGTATTGTTTGGCATATCTGTTTGTTTCGGTGACCATCAAATTTAGCAGGGCTATAGTAAAATAAAGTCTAAAATATTGTCTTGGAATCAAACCTGGTATTTCCGCATAAACATGTTGAGGCTGTGGTGGATTATTCTGATCTCCAAGATTTCTTTCATCTCGATCAGAATCACTTGTATTGACAAACGTGCTGCCTCTTCTACTTGTTCCAATCTTTCACTTTCACTTGAAGATAATTCCTGTTCATCTTCACTATTTATAAATTCAGAAACACTGCTTTCAGAATCACTAACTAATTGATCACTTTTGCTGTGCCTTGAAGAAAATGTCATAAATTCAGCAGATTTATTTATAAACTACTTAAGTATCCTTTACCGATAAAAACTTACACATGGATTCTAAGAAACACCTCATTTTTTGAAATGTTCAAAAAGGGGGGGGGGAAGAAGTGTGTGTATTAGAATCAAAGAAATGCGGTAATAGTGTTTATATAGTATTGTTTTCACATATGTAATCCTTATCTCATACTGCACTTGATGCTAATGTTGGAGTTTGGTTAATATATACACCTTATGTTAAATGTTACACTTTTCAAGCAACTATTTATTGAATAATATAAATAACCTAAACATTTATAAAAGTCTTGGAACTAAATGGTTTGACTGTTTACTCTTGAGTAGAGTGAAACATGCACTTTATTTTAGGTGTGACAGAAAAATATGCTGTAATCTTGACATTCTTGCAAAAATGTTGTCAAGTAAAAACAGGCATAAAAAACAAACAACTAAACAAAATGTTAATCCTTAATTCTTTAAAACTTAAAAAAAAAACTGTGTCAAATATGTTAAATTTGTTCTTCCTCTAGTAAACATTTAATACCAGTATGAGTGAAGATAACAAAGTTGTTTCTTTCGATTCAGATATCGGAGTGTGAATACTAATATCAGTAAAAGTATCTGAAAATGCATTGAATACAAACATACTAGTATCAAAAGTAAAATATTGATGTTATTAAAGTATCGATACTTTTTCCTTATCCTTATTCCCTCTTGTACAATATCCATTGACGAAGCATGATGATTAGGGGTGGCCTGCATACTACAGTATATAATAAAAGTTACATCTGATTGATTTAAAATTCTTTAATGTGTTTACATGAATAAAATATTAGTTTTGTAATGTATTGCATCATTTATACTATGGAGGGGTGACTAATTCTTATTTCATATCTATTCTTCACTTCCATTTAATTTTTATTTGTTTCATTCCAGCCCCTCCCCATGTTTTGGTCTTATCCGACAATTCAGCTATCTGACCACCTTTCGGATTGTCCTCTTTAGGTCAGATAATCGCGACTCCCTTGTAAATATTTAGGCATAGATTGTTGGAAGCTTTTTTATGTCTAAATTTATACTTCTGGTTTCATCATATCAAGTCGCATTGTCTTGGACGAAAATTTATTTTTATCAAAGGTTTCAAAATGTTGGTTGGTTTAAGTTTTGCATTAGGTAAAATTTTGATCTAATAAAACTTAAGCTTAAAATATAAACCCTATAGTAAAAATATTCCATTTTAATAACAAGGATCATTTGAAATAAAATTGACAATGTTCAAAACGACCAGTTACCGTCCTTCAATATAGGCAGTAAACCCTTGTCCTTTAGGTGTTAACATATCCAAAAATCTTTGAATTTTCATATCTATAATGTTTGGGGTGCCAATTACTACATCTTCAATATTGTATAATAATGATGATTATAAGATAGTCATCATTATAATATGTAATTAGATATAGTTTTTCTCTAAATGGTGTTTCAATGTCCCTCCACACAAATGGGGGTATATTTCTTTTAAATTTTATCTTCCTCATTCCTAACCCATTAGCATAATTAAAGTGCTAAAGGCCTGGCTGAGAAGTTAGAAAACAAAAACAATAAAATATCATAAGTCCTTTAACTTTCACCTGAGCCTCCCACAATCAACAGCCACTGTTTGTAAACTTTTGATACTTTTGGAACTGATGTATGAGTTTTAGAAAACCTTTATCATATTAAAGATGTAAACAAAGTGAATTTAAAATAGAATTCGAGTTTAGTGTTAGTTGTCATTCAAAAGGAATACTGTTGCAATTCACTTGTTCTGTAATATCAGAGCAGCAAAGCATTAATAAAAATATAACAATCAAAGGAAAAATCCTTAAAAATCTGGATTTTTTTTGTCTAAAAAACAAATCAAGCATTATGCTGAAACTTGTAAAATATATATATATATTTGAGGCTTAACAACATGTAGTCAGAAAAACTATTCTTGCAACTAATATTGTTATGATTCCTTTGCCTGCAGGTAATATACGAAAAAGTTATTTTTACATAATAAAGTTTCATACATGAAAAAATGTTTTAATATTTTGATTCAAACATATTGACATATTATATAAATTTTCTAAGTATCTTAACACCCAACTCAACAATTTTGATGTAATTTTATGAATGCATTTATGTCAAAAAAACAAAATGTAAGTTATCATATACCTCTCGTTTATAAATAATTAAAGTATATACTTTTTGATAGGTCTTAATCCTATATTTGCCTAAAAGATGGTTTGGTTCTTGATTTACAGAAGCTGCACAAATAATGAGAGAAATTTGTTTGGCTGTTAAATACTTACACAACATGGATATAGCTCATCGGGACCTTAAACCTGAAAATCTTTTATACACAATACCAGGTTAGTCTATTAATGACATTTTAATTTCGATTCTATTTTTGAGTAAGTAATTTGTTATTATTATCATCACCGCGTCTTACTACCCGTTCGGGTTATACGCACTTACGCTAATGTGTAGTTGTAGGGTGATTGTGAAATGAAATGGAGGACCTACAGTTTAACGTGGAATCCGAACCACGGTGGAGGCCTGGCATTCTCTACATTCACAAGATGTCTTGTCAGAGGTGAAGGAAGGGTTTAGTAATCAGATAAATCTATGCCGGGACCGAGGATTGAACCCTGGCCGCCATTATAGAGGTCCGACCGACACCTTACCCCTAGACCGCCAGGTCACTAATAATTTGTTAAACTGTTTTATGTGATAAATAATATAGTTAATATATTTACTGTGTGTGAGCTTGAAATATATTTCTACCAGAAAATCTAATGATTCACTAGTTTACTGGGTTCTGGTATGAAAGGCTTGGTCTTATTTCCTGCCGGAATGCACTTAGCTTTCTTCCAAATTCTATCTTTCCGTTATCTCCAGTATTAGGTCTTGATAGCTAGCTTTCCAGTTTAAGATGGGATAGCCACAGTACAATTTTCATAGGAAGACACCTAGAAATGCTAGTAGATCTTTCACATATTCATACGTCAAGTCATGGAATCTTCAAATGTCACTAATGAGAGGTATTATCAATACCTATAAAATAACAATACAAATATTCCATGGTTTGAGCTCACAAGCAAACTACACCTATTGAGCAACCACCATCTTTAGCAATGATAGTGCCACCATTTGTAGATAGAGGGTGTCACATGGTCAGAACAACAAACCAAAATAGCATTTATTATATAGTCAAATGTTAATAATACTGACTTAAAAAAAGTGTGTGTATTATTTGAACTTTTCTTCCTATGCAAATCAGACAGAACACCAGCATTTAAGCATCTTAATTTAATAAAAATAGAAACTAATTTGCCTTTATGGAAACTTTCTTGAGGATGCTGGATTAAATGTTAAAATTTAAAATTTCAAGAAATATTATTACACATTTATGTAAACTAATAATTCTCTATAATTCCTTATTTCTTCTCCAGATCACACAGGCATTTTGAAGCTTACTGATTTTGGATTTGCAAAAGAAACTCTTTCAAAAGATACTTTGCAAACACCTTGTTACACTCCATATTATGTAGCTCCCGAAGTTCTAGGACCAGAGAAATATGACAAAAGCTGTGATGTTTGGTCACTGGGAGTCATCATGTATATTCTGTAAGTTTCTTAGATATGTTAAATTTTGTTTTTATAACTCTTAATCACTTTAAATTTAAGATTATTAAGGAAACAAATTTATCTTTCAACTTAATACATATTAGAATGATATATTATTTTTTGCTGTATCAGTTTGATGAATTATTTACCTGTAAATCAAGAAAAACAAACTTTTAAACCAAATTGTCAATGTGACTCTTAATTTAACTTGGACACTGAATGCTCCATTGAAGTATTTCATTACCATCAACAAGCTATAAACTTAGTCTTGCACCTTGACAGTCTTGAAGGAGGGCGATCAATAACCTGGTGCATTAGAGGGTGGAACTAAGTGCTGTTCAACTCACCACACAAGTAGCACTTCAGACGCTGGTACCAACATGCACACTAAAAGATAATCATGATAAAATTAAAGTTTTAATGGCCAAGAGTAATTAAGTAAATGCCATCAGGTTTTATGGTTGGCCCCTACTACTGTTGTAGCTTCTTAAGAATGGAACCCTAGGCTAGATCATGTTTAAAAGTAAATGGGCACACCTGGGCCTAGTAAGAAATTGTTAAGAACGTCACAATAACACAAACCCTAGAATGAACTTTTGAATGTCAATGTCACTGCTTGGCAGCACTGATATTGTTCCCAAAACTTCCTAAGCTGTAGCAGCTGCAGAGCGAATTTGCTAAGGATTTTTGAATCCATAAACCTACACTCTAAAAGATGACTGACTTTGTTCTCAATTAATTGTTTGAGAAAGCAGATCAATGGATCAAATTTCCAACAACTGGGCCTGAACTGAATGACAGACACAAAGTTGCAAGTATACTTTCAAATTCCTATAGTGATTGGTGTGCTAGAATGGATACTTTTAAAAATAAATAAACATAGATTTGCTGAGAAGTACATAAATATGAAGTACTACCTTTGTTTAAATGTACAGACTATCTGCTACAATAGCCAAAATGATGATTATATTCACTATGACCAGGAAGTGTTCATGATATCAGAATTTAGAGGGAAAGCACATTAAATTAAATACTATCACAGTTTAACTCTTTGATATGTATGTAATAAAGTGCATTGAGCAAAAACAATTGGTAATAAATAAAATGATAGAATATTAGAAAAATGGTAGAGCACAAAAAAAAGTAAAAATACTAACAAATGTTTACACACATCAATATTTCGATGCTATTATAACATATTCCTCAGGAAGTAGTAGTAGTTAGACTATTACTCTATGGAAGGTAGATGGTGCTGGTGTAGCCTAGGGTTGAAATTAGCGAATATTTAGGTTGGATTTCTTTATAATTAAATACTTAGTAACTACTTAAGTTTTCTCATCGAAGATTACCTAGTAAATTTAAACTCTTATTCACTTAAAATTAGATAATTTTTCTTACTTAAACCGTATACTTTACTAAAAATTAAATATTTATTACTTAAGTTTTTATATTCACTTGGTCCATGGTAAACTGAATCACTGTTTGCATATTTTAGTTATTTAGAATTGTTGAGATAAAAGATTTTATATTGATCATTCGCAAGAAATGATTACCATTGTATTTTAACACTAGACTACTTAAATCTTCTGACATTTATATTCACGCCCTCACATTTATGCTCATTGAGATATTCAATTCATCTTAATTCTCTCTATCAAGAGCCAGGTACTTTCTACAAAATAATTGTGTTACAGGTAAGACATTTTTCTTGATATATATGACTACATGAGACTTTATTTGTTCTTGTGAGTCACCAAACTCACGCCTGCTGCCTAGCTCTTGCCAGCATAAGGGCCTCCCCTACAGATTCAAATGGTTTCATACCTTACATATTTACCCTCACACCTTCACCAGACCATTTCATTCCCTTCAACCTTTATTTATTTATTATCTGATATCAGTGCTCTGGTAAATATTCATGTGGACTTGGTACATTCTCTAACCCTTGAATTTATATAGCTGAAGCCTTGCAAATACTTCACATGTGTGCCATGCAATTTTAAGCACACAACAAAAAATGTAATCCAAAATTGTACAAATAACAAAATATATACTTTAAAATGATCTTCAGTAAATCCATTTGGTAGTTGATACTTTTAGGACAATATAGGTATTGTTAGCTCAACTCTTTATTCACTTGCCATACCTAATTTTATTAACATGACACCAGGAAAAGAAAAGTGAAAGTGTCTTGTACATTTTTTGTAATACATTGTAAAGTCTGAAATGTGTTCTTCTTTTCATTGCTAAGGCATATGGTGTTTATTCCCTTTTATGTATTTACATCCATCTTTCTTTTACCGTTTTCCAAATAATATAACAAACATTCCACAAAAAGCAAGAGTTTTTTCTCATATACATATTTACTGCCAATTGTTTGAGTTTTTAGACCATTAATACAATTTAAGGGAAGTGTTAACTTTGTGTGGCAATATATTTACTTAATGAATTCACAAAATTAAAAATGAGGCTTAAGTGACAGAAAGAGAATGATATTCTTGGTTTTACTCAATATTGGATTTTGGCTATATTATTTAAGTGTTGTGATTTGATAGCAAATAAATAACTTAATGACTTAAATAATTTACTAATATTTTTTTTCTAGATTGTGTGGTTTCCCACCATTTTATAGTAATCATGGACTGGCCATTTCACCAGGAATGAAAAGACGAATCCGCACTGGACAGTATGATTTCCCTAATCCAGAATGGCAAAATGTTTCTCAGGATGCAAAAGATTTAATTCGAGGCATGCTGTGTATTGATCCCACCCAACGTCTTACTATCGACCAAGTTGTTAGGAATAAATGGATTGCTGTGAGTATATTATTATACTGTATACCGATGATCTAGGTTTCTGCCACCTAAAAAAATGTAATAATTTCTGGCTGTTTCAACCATTGTACTTTTTGTATTATAGAATCCGCAATATTTAAAGTACTAACATATAATTTTAATATAATATTTTATTTTTATAGGTATAAGTTTTTAAATAAGACACAAATTTGAATCTAGTCTTAATGTTTGGATTCAAAAGATTTCTAATTATTAATAAATGAGAATAAAACTTGGTAAAATTGAAGTTATTATTCACAATAGTAGTGTAGAGTGTGACTTCACACTCTACGTATTACCCGCGCGGTTGAACTGTGAACCCGCCGTGTTGGACGATAGAGGGCAGGTCACTTAGTGTATTCCTCTACCATCCGCGCGGGCGGGACGCGAGTTCAAACCTGTCAAATTTATTTACGTCAGTTCAATCAAGGCAGTCAGTTAACTCAGTTCAGTCAGTTCTGCTCGGATCAGTGAAAAAACAGAGGCAGCATGGCTTTAGGTTGATCATGATCACTTTGATTCTCATGTTGCATATTTCTTGATTCAAAAAAAGGCTTAGGTTTGTATTCTGCAGTTGCCTGTTCAAACTTGTTTTTACTCTTGTTAGATGGATAGAATGATGTATTTATATTTTATTTTATATTACAATTATTAAATTAAATTATATCATCTGTTATTATTGTTTATATAGAAATTATTGATTGGTATGAGTAGGCCTTTTTGGAAGGAAAGGAGAGTTCATCTAAGGTTGAGACCTGGTGGGTGCCTGGATTTGGTATTATATGTGTGATCAAGCTACCACCTACAAAGCTGGGAAGTGTTGCAACTTTTGCAGAGGGCTCGTACAACTCTAGCACTATAGCATGAGTCAAAATTTGAATTATGTGTTTGGGCATCAGGTGCAACTGGTTTGTTAGGGTCATTGTGGTTGGTATCAAAACAGTGACCATTCATTTGTTGTCCGAGTGTTCTTGTGGTGAGGCCAATGTATTCAGCAATGCAGTAGTTGCATTGTAGCTGCTATATAAGATATTCTGTGGAGCAGTCATAGTGGCCTTTCATGGGGTATTCCATTTGTGTGAGTCTGCTGTTGAATGAGATGGAAGGATGGGGAATTTTGCGCATCTTGGTTGTTGTTGGCCTGGTGTTGTTTGTTGCTCTATGTGGCTGGGTCAGGTAATACAGGATGAACCAGAAAATGTCATTGGAAGGTTGGTTCTTGATAGGCTCTTGATTGAATAGGGCTCTTTTTATTTGACTGTTGACTATGTGTTTAGGGTATCCTCGGGCTGTAAAAGCTTTGAAGAATTGTTGACATAGTTTAAGTTCTTCTTTCTCAGAACATATACGTTTGGCTCTGGTAGCTAGGCTATAGGGTTGAAAGTGTTTTACATGAAGAGGATGATTGCCTTAGAAATAGAGGTAAAGTTGATGGTTGGTGTTTTTGGACTGTGATGTTAATTTTCGCCTCATGAAGGTTCATTTACAGATCCAAGAATATGGCAAGGTATTATGAAATGTTCCAGGTAACTCTGAGGGTTCTATTGTTATTTAACCTGTTAAAAAACTTGTAATAAATTTTCAGAATCAGTCCAAATCATGAAGATGTCAATAAATCTCATCCAGCAGAGCAGTTGCAAGGGTTCGGATTGTAAAAGTTTCTCTCTAGTTCACCCATGAAGAGGTTAGCATAGGAGGGGGCCATACGTGTACTCATCACCGTCCCTCGGATTTGAAGGTAGTCTCTATCCAGGGAGTAGAAATAGTTCTTTTCAAGTATGAGGAAAGTGGTTTCTACTGGAATTACGGTAGTGGATGGCATGGGATTGGGTGGTCTTTTGTCTAGAAAATGTTCCATGACAGATAGTGCTTGGTTGTGGGGTATGTTAGTATAATGTGAATTGACATCTATGGTAACCAAGTATGCATCAGTGGAAATTTTGTTTTTAATTTCTTGTAAGCGATTGAGAAAGTCGTTGGTGTCCTTTATGTGTGGTGGAAGTTGTTGGACCAGGAGTTGAAGATGAGTCGACCAGCGCTGAAATACATTCGGCGGGGGCCCCAAAGCAAGCAACAATGGTCCGTTGGAGGTCTTTATTTTTTGTTAATTCTGGGCAGTAGATATAAAGTGGGTGTGGGTGGATTAGTGTTAAATCTAGAGGGTAAAAAAAAATTGGTGAATGCTGTTACATTAAAACAACTAGCAATCCCGCATGGCGTTGCCCATGACCCACTGTG
>CABEEJ010005139.1:33684-44562 GCA_901482245.1 Timema douglasi
CCTCTTCATTGTGTCTGATTTCAATTGGAAGCGTTATCTCTGAAACGTGATTCTAAATCAAATTTAAAATATTTCCTTCAAGAATTTTTAAAAATAGCCTAATTAAAAATTTAAAAATCCAGCTTCAAAAAATGTCAGATCTCTGCATGCCGTAAATTTGGCTGGTCATCGCACACACACAAACACACAGACAAACACTTCCTTTTATTATTATAAATAACCTGACGTAAGTATGTAACTGGAAAATTGCAGATATATTTTGAACTGTCGGTGAATTGTTTTCATCACTCAATAAAACACTAACAGCCCAGGTATTAGTGAAGATACAAAGCACATTCAAAAAATAAGGTTTGTTGAAATATGACCGCCAAAATATACTTGTAGGCAGGCCACGCATATGTAGTTGCATAGATTAACTCATCAGGTTTCTCTTGATCCCTTTACTTCAGTTTTATCCTCATCTGATGTTCTGTGAGAGTGATTTAAAATGAGTGTTGTTATAAATAATCCTGCCAGTTGTGAGGGTCTTAGTGTCATATGATTTTTGTTATCGGAAATCCTTAACGCTGCAGAAATTTATCGTGGGATATGTAAGGTTTATGGGCCTGATGATACGAGTGAAAGTAAGGTGAAACAGTGGGTCCATCTGTTTAAAGAAGGTTGCATCAATGTTCATGATGAGCACAGTGGCCGACCAAATGTGGTGACAGGCAATTTAGTGGAGCGTGGAGACATGAAAATTCGTGAGAACCATTGTTTCACACTTACAGAACTTTCTTTTGGATTTCCAGAAGTTCCACAGTCACTCATTCACGAAATTGTGACAAAAAAGCTAGGCTACAAGAAACTGTGTGCCCAATATGTCCCCAAAATCTTGACTGAAGCACACAAACAAAAACGCATGGAGTCGGCTCAAATGTTTATGCAGCGTTAAGGAAGGCGATGAACTTTTTTCTCAAATCAAAATTGGTCGCGATACTTGGATTTTGTTTAGGAATGTTGAAACAAAACAACAATCGCTGCAGTGGCGTCATTCAACATCGCCAAAGGTAAAAAAATTCAAACAAGAACGCTCCATAAAAAATCATGGCTCCTCTTTTTCGAGACCAGAAGGGTGTCTTGCTTGTTAATGTTCTTAAACAAGGAACGACCATTAATGCTGCAGGACATTGTGAAACCTTAGAAAGACTGCCGGTGCAATTCAAATCAAAAGCCGTGGCATGCTGACATCAGGGATTCTTCTTTTGCACTACAATGCTGCAGCCCAAACTGTTCAGCTGATTCAGCAGTTAAGTTGAGAATGGCTGGATCACCCACCCTACACTATCACTTGTTTTTGAACATGAATCAATGGCTGCCCTCTAAGCGTTTCGCAGAAGGCAATGAATCAGAGAGTGGTATGAATCACTGGCGGCAGATTTTTTTGAAAGGGTCATAAATAATTTGGTGCCAAGATATAAAAAATGTCTTGAAATTAATGGAGATTACATGGAAAAATAAAGGAGGTATTCATGTATTTTTAGCCTTTTATAAAACTTTTTTATGCTTACTAGTTTTTTATTAACTTATTGGACCTTACTTTGTGCACGCGCCTCGTCTATTATCATGTGAGCGGTGTACATCAGAGTCTTTGTGTTATTGGACAAATGGAGGACCTAGTGTGATGAATAATATTTTACTTAAAGTTCATACAAGCCCAATTTACTTTCTGCAACATTCCACACCATTACAACATACAAATGCCCTGCGAGGACTTTTTTTATTATCATTTGTAAAAAAAATGTATTCATTTATAACATACTAAGTGTCATTTAAGGATTTAATGATAGATCTAGATTGAATTATATACAAAATAATGTTGCTAGAGTAATAAGAAAATTCACCTCAAATAGTAGGTAAAATACACCACAGTGTTCACCTGAGATAAGCAGTAGGCACATGTTTTCATGACGTTTTACCATATACCCTTTCACCACCACCATCACATCCCTACATTCTTCAAAACCTTTAAGAACATTTAACTGATCCCAAGACTAAGGTGTCCCAAAAATGACATAAAAAAATGGAAAATTCTAAGTATCACCCTCTATTATTATTAGCACCATGTCTTAATACCCATTCTGGTTATACGCACATTACCCTCTAAAAAGTTTCTTTGTGATTTAGTAGTATTACGCTTAAAATTTCAGTTCATTTGATAAACATTTAGAGTTCCCTCATGAGCCTGCCTTTTCAGGTAATTCTACATTTTTGACCCGTCGTGCTAGTGTCAGTTGGTAAGTTGGTAGGTGGAATTGACATAATAAATAAATAAATATAATTTATTGTCATATTCTTATTCATGTGGTAGCTAGTTGCAGAACAATCATACATGTTATATAGGCCTATAAAATACATACCATAGCTGTTCAACAGCACTTTTTTTGCTGGACTTGAAATCTGACATGTAACCTTACTTGTTGATAATTCCAGTTAACTAGCTATTTCCCTCCCTCAATCCCCCCTCATTTCCCCCTATTTTCGTTTGATTGGCAGCATATTTCCAAGAATTCACAACCCTCAACTGGAACACCTGCAACTTAAGACTAGTTGGTTTGTTCATAAATTTAGATGTTTTTTTTAGAATCGCTAAAGACAGATCACACCGCTTCAATCCACTCTCTCACTCTTTTAGCTAAGCATTACAAAAATAAAGGCAAATCACAACATTAATATATCTACTTATGCATGAATTTGGGTAGAATAGTGGCGTCAAAATTAAACCAAAAGAATGGAAATATCTGGTTGATAGGCCATCACTGTGAAACTATATTTGGTTCTCGTCTTCCTTCAAGATGTGATTTGATGCACAACTTCTGTGCTGGCGGCCGGGGTTCAATCCTTGGTCCCAGCAAAGATTTATCTGATTACCAAACCCTTCCTTCACCTCTGACAAGACATCTTGTGAATGTGGGGAATGCCAGGCCTCCACCGTGGTTCGGATCCCACGTTAAACTGTAGGTCCTTCATTTCATCTCACAATCACCCTACCGTTACACATTAGCGTAAGTGCGTATAACCCGAACGGGTAGTAAGATGTGGTGCTAATAATAATAATAATAATAATAATAATAATAATAGATGCACAACTTCGTGTTTTATCATAGGTCTCAAAGACTCACAATTTGGGAAAATGCTGAACATGTGTATAACCAGTTTGTGTCTATTTGGATAAAGTCACGACTCCTTATCAGGCAAAAATCACGCTATCAAAAAAATAAAATATTTCCATGAAGAAAATATCCGTCTGATGAAGCAAAAGACAAGACACAATCTGGCAGATTAGATAAACCAGCAAAAGTTCAACGAGAAGATGGATAAATTGTTCAATATTAGTCACCCCAATAGACAAAAGCGGATTAAAAACAAAGAATACCAGCATTTTCTAAAGTTGTAGCAGGAGTCAAGAACCAGTTCAATCGGACCTGTGGACAAGATACTCACCGGGCAGGAGATGCAGTCTGCTCTATGTAAAGAACGATTTGATCAGCGTGTAGCTGCTCTTACAAGCCCTCCACATCATCAGTCGTCTTCAACATCAAAAACTAAAAAATGTATAAGTACCAGTAGTGGCGAAGACAACAGTGTTGGTATCATAAACACTTTGCCCGATGCTGCCACTATCAAAATCAACACTGAATAAGAATGTAAAGTTGAATTCATTGCATCACAATTTAAAACATGTGAACTTGTTGGACGTAACCCACAAACATGTTGTGTCATCAGTTTCCGCTGTGTTGGACCAAACTAATACGATAATCAGGAAATCAACAATGATTTGGGTGTTTGTAATTAATGAGACAGGATGTTTTACATCTTGTGCAGTGCTTTCCAAGAGTACCATCCATCGACATTGCATTCAACGTCGCCATGAAGATGCCCACAAAATTAAAGATAATTATCAAGCCTCTAAATCAGTTGTCCACAGGGATGGTAAGCTACTGGCTGATGTGACTGGCACTGAAAAAGTAGAATGGCTAATTGTTCTAGTTTCCTGTTTATTTGAAGATACAACTAAACTCCTTGGTGTTCCAAAGTTGGCATCTGGCTCTGGTCAAGCAGCAGCTGAAGCAGTACACGATCAGTTGAAGGCATGGAACTGTGATTCTCTTGTAGTTGGTATATGTTTTGATACAACTGCTTTGAACACAGGAAGAATGACTGGAGCCTGTACAGTTCTGTGAAATCTAATGGGAAAAATCTGTTGGGGCTAGCTTCCTGACACCGCATGCTAGAAGTGCTTCTTTCAGACGTTTCCAACGTGTCTCTTGGGCCATCTACTGGTCCAGATATCCTTATTCTTAAGAGATTCTGAGACATTTGGTATAAGCTCAACCATGAATATAAACAACAATAAATTCCAGTTGTACCCCCATCAGCGCTTCAGAAAGACTTCATATCTCAAAAATTAAGAGACTCATTCAAGAGATGACTATAAGGAGCTACTTAACCTTGCAGGATTACTGATTGGGTTGAATGTTGCAGCCACTCGAATTCGGAAGCCTGGTGCTCTTTATAGAGCTTGCTGGATGGCAAAGGCAATATATTCTATGAACATCCAACTGTTGTTAGATAAGAACAAAACTATACTTCACCTTACAGCTCATGAACTTCAAGGAATTAAATATTTCAACAAGTTTATTGGCAGCATTTACATCGAATCTTGGCTTACAAGCAGATCTGCAGCTGACACACCACTTAATGATATTCTGTTGATCCAAAGACTTCCAAATTATGACGATGAAAAATTGAGAACAGTTGGTCTTAAGGCTTTACTGCGTCACTATTGGTAGCTAAGCTCAGAGCTAGCCACACTTGTTCTTTTCTCTGAACATAAGTGTCCTGAAGACAAAGCACACATTGTGCAGCATAATTTCAAAACAAAAAGAAGTTCGCAGGCACTGAAGTTATTTCCTCTCATAGTCCATGATATAGATGTTTCTTGCAGCTTATTTCAAACACTTGGAATAGACAAACACTTTCTTGGTGCGGCCGTTGAAATCTGGCCAGAAACTCAGTCATTCAAGAAAATTGGAGATTTATTTAAAATAATGCCATGTGTGAATGATTGTGCTGAACGAAGATTTTACAAGAGCTCACTTCAATTTAGTCTAGTAGAGTAACAGGCAAGGCCCCACTTTTTTCACTCCAAAATTGTTCAGTAGTGTTCATATTGAGGAGGCTTAGAGGACTTCTAAATATTGTTTAAACGAGTTGAAATTTTACCAGTTTTAATTTACTCTAGTAAACCATATAAAAAGGTGAGAGTTGACATTTTTAAACATTCATTTTTTTTGGGGGGAAACCCAACCTATATGCATAAAAATTAAACATGACATTCCTACAAACTTTTATATTTTCAACTGACTAAAAAACTCTCAACTTTTGACAGAAACACGACCACTTTAATTGAATATAGTGAGATTTACTTTAATAGACACCCCTATTAGCAGATTCTTCTTTATGGTGGACAAATTAAATTTTACCAGCAAAATAACATGTGCTCCTTTGGTAAAATAACTTCCCAAAAACAAACTTTCTCCATAACGGAAACTGACACTACTTGAGATTCATATCCTTGCATAACAATCTCTAAACAGCGGACAAAAATTGAAAACACCGGTACATATACTTTACTGTGAGAATGTCAAGAATGCCATTGTCCTGAGGGAAGTGTGAGTAGGCCTGACTTCCTCATTTGATGAAAGTCTAAAATAGCTTACACAGTAATGACTACAATACTTCAAGGTCATACCTTCCACCCTTTCTGAGTCGTCTGCAGGGGCTGTTTGACATATTCACTCTGTGTTCATGTGCTTTTAATGAGTATACTTTTGATTCTTTTAAATTGTAATTTTGCTAAAGTGGTACATTTATTAGATTCTTAAAAAACTAAAAAATGTAAGTGTTTAACTTAGAAAGACCTAGAAGAAGAAGAAGTTGTGAAAGAGAACGAGAAAGAAAAGTTGGATATTCCTGATTTAGCCACTAAGTTTGATGTAGAGAAACCCCAAATCAGTGACATTCTGAAGAATAAAAGTAAATTTTGAAATGTCAGAAAAAAAATGAAAACCTGTTAAGTAAAAGAGTATTTCTGAAATGCCAAGACTAGCTGTTGATAGTGAGACATTTGAATGGTTATTTTGCTAGCGTCGATGACATCCCTTTGTCTGGGACATTAATTCATGAAAATACATTGGGAATTGATAGAGAGTTGTGTTGCAAGTGATTTTAAAGCTTCTGCTTATTGGCTGGAAAAGTTTTGGACTGGCGCCATTACATTTCCTATAAATATGTTGTGGACGAAAATGTTGTTTCAGAATGTAAAACTAAACTGGTGGATTTTTTGTGAGATTTAATCAAAAAGTTATTTACAACTGATGAAACCGGGCTCTTTCTTAGACTTTTGCCAAACAAATCTGTGTCTGAAAGGAGAAAAGTTTAGTGGAAGAAAAACATGTGAATATGATGGGCAAATTTGAAACGCCTTTCATTATTGGAAAATCACTTAAACCATGTTTTAAAAGCGTTGACACTAATTTGACATTTATTGGCAAACGAACAAACCAGCTTAGATCTGATGACAGATGGTTGATTAATTTTCATAGGAAAATGGGAACCGGCATTTTCAAGGTTATTTAAAGGTAAACTTTATTTTTAAAATCGAAACCTGTATAATTTTTGGTGGCATCTCGTTCTATTATATTAGGACTGCCAGTTTGACTGATCATGTAGGGTCCTTATAAGACTGCTATGAATGTTTTCATGTAGGGATCGGCAACCTTTTTGGACCCTGATAAGCTTATCAAAGATCCTGCGATCAACCATTCTTTCTCCATTATACTTTTGATTTTTTTATACATCTTATATTATTTTATTCCTAAAATTATACCTTTCCTCCAATACTGTCTCCCTCCATCCTTCTAGAAAAAATTTAGACTACATAGAATGTATTGTTTCATAATAAACTATTTAATATTCTTATAACATCTCTTATGAGCAATAAAGATTATGTTGGTCACTCAAATATTATTTTATAGTACCTAATATATTTGCGAGCTAAAAAGGCACAAAGATAGATTTTTAATGATGATGCACTTTTCTTACGGCCTCAACTGAAAATTTCCACATTACCGATTCCTTCTGCTTGTGATGTGTATATTAAGTTCATATATGACAACTTTTGGTATAAACCCAGTACAGCTTTGACTTATGTGAATTTTGTATACATAAATATTATATATTAATTTCATAATACTGTAAATAAATTGTTTTAAATAAATTCACCCATTCCAAATGCATTAATATTTTATAAGCATTAAAAAAAATTATAATCTGACTTATAAATCAATGTACCAATAACTGAACATTTCAACGTTTTACTTGCTAAATTTAATAAAATAACATAACTTTGGAGTAAATCCTACAAATTGTATAGCGTGTTTCCATTTGTAAATAGGGATTCCTGGTTATGCATATTAAAAAGTAAAGTAGGTTACAATAATATAAATACTAAAAAAAAAATCTATCTCTCAGCTGTGATTAAGATCACACACAAATAGTTATTTGTTATTACAAACTGTTATCATTAAAATTAATAGTGTGTCTAAACAAATCCCATTAATTTTCTGATAATTGTTTGGGAGACACTTTATAACAAATTTAATTTATACATTTTGTACTCTTATAAAATAACCTCTCCTAGACAAAATATAACTGTTGGGCATACCAGTAGTTTTTCTTACATCATGGTGACTACAGACAGGGGCTACCTGAAATAATTGAGGAATTTTTTGATGTCAGGGAAACAGGAAAATGTCTGTAAATTTAATAAAAAGTAAGTAAAATTTAGGGAATTTAAATACTTGATTAATTGTGTTTGCCAATGTTAACCAAATGCATTACCTAGATATGGCGGTATTAACAAGAGATGGTTGTACAGTTTTTTTTATAACACATATACACAGGTACACATAATACCTAATTAAATACTAGAAAATGATTAAGAACTTATAAAAATGTTGACTTTTGATAACATAGGATATTTTGAAAATTTGTGATCATTGTAATATATGAAAAAAACTCTCATCCATCAAGAAAAACTGTGAAAAGGTTTGGTCTGGAATTTTTCTAAATGTCTGCAAAACCTGGAAAAATCAGGGAATTTTATAATAAAATTTTGTAGGTACTCTTTACTTGAGCTGGTATTGTAATCATTTGTTTTGTGCTTGATTCAATCTATATTAGTTTGCGTCATTGTCATCATCAATTGTTGTCAGCCTCTGGCAAGGTTAGTTTAGTAAAATGCCTCTATCTTCCTTTGTCCTTCCACCAGTCACCCAATCTTAACTCTTGTGCATTTTCATCCTCTCACTCGCACACTTGCTGTTATCTGCTCCTTTCATCTCTTCTGGGTGGTCTTTTCCCTCCAAACTTTAACTCTATCACTCTTCTTGTGAGTCTGTCCTTTTCCATGCTCATTACTCATATCATCTCACCCTTGCGTTATTTACTATCACATGCATCTTCTGTTACTAGCCCAACTCTTGCCTGAACATCATCATTTCTAATTTTGTTTCTCCTGGTGATGGGCTATAATGCTCCTCAAAAACCTCATTCATATGGCCTCAAACTTCCTTGTCTCTCCTGCATCCAATATCTTGGTTTCTGCTGTGTACATAGCTCTGGGTATGAAATACACCCTTGAAGATCTTGCTTATACCTCAGGGGTACTTCTCTCTTCCATAGCAGGTCTTGTTTTCTTTACACTCTATTTAGGACCATTTACATCAGCATTAAAGAGAGAAGTGGTTAGAGGGCACTCCCCTGCTTGACTCCATTTTTAAGTTGAAATCACTCTTTCCACCCTTTCTTAATCTTTACACAATTTACGTTATCATAAGACAAAATCCTTACTGTTATCACCACACTTATTTTCCCTTCCAATCTTCTTCTTTGCTTTCCAGATCTTCTTTAAATACTTACTATCAAATGCATTTTTCACATCCATGAACAACATTACCATGTCTTTTCAATTTTCATGTGTCTTCTTCATCACTTGTTCAATTTCAAATATAAAATCTATCACTGACCTCTTCTCTCAGAACCCATGTTGCTCCTCCTTTCACCTTTTATTTTTCTTTTAGGATAGGATTGGATAATTTCATGAGAATAAGTAAGCACAAGCTGTATTCCTTTAGGAGTGGTGTGTCTCAAGGGCCCTTTTCTCTACATTGTTTAGAGGAGAGGAGGAGGAGATGTTGTTACTGTAATGTGATTCCACATTGTTCATACTTCTTCACCCCAGGGTTTTTTTTCAGCCCAAAGGGTAACTACCTCCTGTTTGTGAGCTTTGTGACATTCTCCTTAGTATTTACCACATTCACTTGGCTCTTGATTTCATTGGTGACCTTTATTATTTGTCATTGGCTCTTGATTTCAGTGGTGACCATTATTATTTGTCATTGGCTCTTGATTTCAGTGGTGACCATTATTATTTGCCATTCAATAGTTTGGAAAGAGTTATTTGTGTACACTGTTTTAAATGTGGAGTGGATCTTTTTGACACTATTTGAATCTTGTTCTTATAGAGTATCTGATTTGCTAATGGTCTCATATTGAAAGATATTTTTTTTAAATCTTAATAGTGCTCGGCAACTGAATTTTGTATATCTATAGCCTGATTTGGGTAGGAAGCCCATTCTGGAAGGCCTTATTTAGTACCAAACTCCTACTATGTAGTATTTTGTTTATATCAAAGGCCTTCAAGAACATTAGTAGAAATTATGTTTTGGAAGAATTTTTATCATACAAAATTACTCTGATACAATAGGATTCTGGTATTAAATAAGGCCATCCAGAACAAGGTTCCTATATTTTACCATATTTACTTTAATGTCATGTTGTAAAATCATTTGTTAAAAGGTATTGTTTTCGCTTGTATTTTGTTATCAAGTATTTGGCCAAATGAATAAAATAAACTTTAATTTTTGGTTTGTCTGCAGCAATACACTGAAGTACCACAAACCCCACTTCACACTGGGCGCATGTTGCGAGAAGGTGAAGATATTTGGCCTGAAGTTCAAGAAGAGATGACAAGATCATTGGCAACCATGCGTGTTGACTATGACCAAGTGCATATTAAGAGTTTGGACAATACTAACAACCCACTTTTAAACAAGCGACGTAAAAACAAGGGTGTTAATGATTTACCAAGCCATATGCTTAAATAGGTTTAGTCATGTTTTGAGGTTGCTACCGAAGAACTAAATGTTGCGTTAGAAGTGGAATCTTTAGAATAGTTGAATAAATCTAAGCAATTTGTAAATGAAATCATAAACTATTTTACTACTTAAAAAAAATTGTATTCAAACTAAGTTGATTAATGTGCCTAAGCCTTGGCACACTATACAATTATCTCATGAAGGTATATAAATGAGATTGAAGACAATAAGATCCATAACATAACCATTATAAATATTAGGGTTAGGCCATTGTCGATCCGATCATGGACCCATAATGTTACAATCAGTCTTACCGATGATCAGCAGTTTAAATGTGATTATTTCACCGATATTTTGAACCGTGTTAAATGATAAGTATGGTAGTTGTGAATTGCCAATTTTTAGCTGGGTAGCAAACAACATTGTACTTCATTGCTTTTGGACAGAGAAGAGACATGTCGAGTGGAAAGGAGAAGGGATAGGTGGGGTTGTTTAGTCGTTAGGGGGAAAAAATGATTGAAACAACAGTCTATGGTGATCCATATCTTGTGGCTTTCAAGTGATACAGAAAGTGAAAATGAAACAGTGGATTTAAAGGGTGACAGTACTCCCCCTT
>CABEEJ010005140.1:0-53882 GCA_901482245.1 Timema douglasi
ATCATCAGAATAAGAATAACCTTTGGGTAAATGGGTGAAATGCGGGTTGCGGGTAGCCCCTTCAATCGTAAAGCTCCTTCTTAATCTTTACCAACACTGGACGTGAAACGTATAACTTGTTATAAAATATCAATGTTTTATAACATTTTTCATTTGATTTTCTATCAAGTTGTAAAACATTGCTATGAAAGACCAAGTTTTAAAACTTGTTAAGTAGTGTAAATGGATTTGAATATGACAGAGTGGAGCCAATGAAGATATTATCCTAGCTTAATTTTATTAACCAAACCCTGGTGACCATGGGTATTATTACTTTTTTGAGAAAAATCTCCCACTACTAACTTGGAATCGAGCCCGGGACCACTAGGTCAGTGGCCAGGGCCTCTGACCACTATACCACGAGGCCAATGTAAAACGTAACGAACAAATATTTGAAGGTAAAAAATACTTTATTGATTTTGAATCATGATAAATAATTACAAATCTGTATATTTCCAACCCATTGTTTGGTTTCCGTAGCCTAAGTAGTCTTCTATTGCTGATAGTAAGGGTGTGAAATTTGACGTCTGGCCTAAACATGATTTATATATGGAGACGCCTGTAACAATGGTTTCGTCACACCCAAAGATTCTCATCTGAGTGGAAGTATTTAGAAAAGAGATTTAAAAAAAGAAGGAAATTACGGTATAGTTTTGGTGTGTATGAACCATGCCACCTTGGACACACTATGATTCAATGTGTGCACAAGAGGAAACATGTTATCACTGAGTTGTTGCAATCCATGTCCTACTCACACACGAGAGCGTCATTTTACCAGAGTTTCCGTTGGTATACGGATATCCACTAGGCAACATGTTGAAACATTTCTTGAAAATACACATCCTGGATAAGATTCACAAGTGTTGGATACATTTTTAATTTGCAACTAAAACTAACGTGGACTAAATGTCAAGAATTCGTGTTAAAACTCCTGACGGGTGAACTACGTATTGTTTTTAGAGGTTTTGTCCTTTCTTCCTTCACAAAAAGGTGGGTACATCCAATAAAAATTTCACCTTACTCTACTCCATTTGGGTAATTAAAAACACGCGTTACATTTATAATTATTTTTCCCTTAACTTGTGGGACGAAAAAACTAATTTATTTGCATAGCGCTTTATGATTATGGAGGCCCCTGTTGGTCCAGCATTCTTGTTAGATATAATTTTGGAAATCGCCCCATTTATGGGCAAGGATAAGTAGACTCAAAATATAGAGTTCAAGCTATTTTATTTTCTATGAACTATGAGGTTTATTTACTTATTTATCAGGTATTTAGTTATTATTATTAGCACCGCGTCTTACTAACCGTTTGGGTTATACGCACTTACGCTAATGTGCAATGTTAGGGTGATTGTGAGATGAAATGGAGGATCTACAGTTTAACGTGGAATCCGAACCACGGTGGAGACCTGGCATTCCTCATATTCACAAGTTGTGATTAATACACGCCTTGTCGGAGGCGGAGGAAGGGTTTGGCAATCAGATAAATCTATGCCGGGACCGAGGACTGAACCCCGGACCCCCAGCACAGGAATCTGACACCTTACCCCTAGACCGCCAGGTCACCCAGGTATTTAGTTAAAAATGTACATTAAAATTCAAAATAAAAATAGAGAGTAATTCCCCCACCCCTTTTCACTACTAAAATTTTTCCATCGTGCTCAGATAACCATATGGGCTGTATTAATTTTATTTGGACTGATGGTGTAGGGATGATAAGGTAGAATTTAGAGGAAGTGTACTCGCAATTGCGTGGAGGAAAGGAGAGTGAAACACAATTTGTGTTAAACCACCCTATTAATTTTGGAAACAAATAGTCGTTAAAACCTTTTTTGAAATATTTCAAAACTCAAAAAAATCTTTAATAATTAAATTAACGTTAATTTTAGATCCAGAGCTAAAATAACGATTTTGCCTTAAGGTATGCCCACATAACATTTAAATATCAAGGAAGAACGAAATCTATGAAACCGTGTAGGCTGTAGCTACAGGTACAGACAGACAGAAATTGTAATACCCATTTTTTCGAGCTCATGGATACATAAAATATTAACAATCATAATAATACCTAGGTGTAAGATTTTCATAATTACAATACTTCCTCAATGAGAAAGTAAGTATGCATTACGAAAAGGCTTGAGGCCGCTGGTTAGAATATATCCCACTGGCATGATCGTCTTGACGTCATTAATAGAATATGAAATGAGGTCACAAAAGCGGCATTTAATTGTGGTTGGTGCGACCTCACCCGGAGTCGTGTCAGACTAACAGAACTAAGGGCGCCACCTATTTTAATGGACATTTCCTCACACTGCAGTATTTCTGATGGAAGTTGCACTTCTGAAACATCACCTTCACAATTTTGACCATACATTATAGAGAAAGTTAAAACATACCTGTTGGTTCTGGCATGTTTCGATAGGCTTTGTGTCTACCCGCTTGGTGACCGCATGGCTTAAGCTCTAAGGCATCACTCTCGCAATAGGCTGGACCACTAATGATGAGATCGAGTTTCGAACCCGGTTGGGTGAACTGATGCTGTTTTTTTACTAAATGCTTATCCACTCTCTCTCTCTCTCACCCCCTCCCTCTACGCAAATGCAGGTACATTTCCTCTAAATATAACCTTCCTCATCCTTAACACATTAGCGTAACTAGTACACAATTTTGTTGCACTAAAGAGTAGTAAAAAAACAGGCGCTGTCAAATTGCGTGCATACTCAAACCAAAGTTCTCAACAGGGCTTTTATCCAGTCTCATTTTTAGAAACGCATTCAATTTTACGTTTGAAGAATGAGTCCGGTATATTTCCATCGTATGTATTGTTTGTCTAATGTTCTAGAATGGTCTAAAATAGTTCTCCCTCATTTTACTTTCTCCCGACCCCTCGAAGAGAGAAGTATTGTAATCGTAAAAAAATCGAACACCAGATTTTGATAATGTTAACGTTTTATGGCGGCCTGAAACAGGAAAGGTTAATTTTGCTTTGCCGTTTGTTCTCTGTCTATCCGTCTGTCTGTGTGTATCTCCAAATAGAGCCTAACCTATTTCACTTGGTTACTAGGCTTTTCATAAGGTCCCCCAGAGGGGTTTTTGGAATTATATATCTAACCTTAAAAAAATAACGATAGTTTACTGTAAAGTAAAAAGAGAAGAAAATATATTTTCTCAAAATCCGTTATAAAGATTTAAACTAAATTTTTATCTAGACACTGTTTAACATTACAAACAAAATGGAAATTTTCATTTTTCCAAGAAAATTACTTTGAGAGTACATGAGCATAAATTTCCGAATATGTTCATATCTCCGTAACTATTAGAGATACGAAATAATTTATCGTAGTAATGATGTAGTACTACCAAATATAAAATCATTTTGTTTGAAATATATTTTTATAAAATCAATAGCTTCTGAGATATAAGCCAATAATTATATATTATATTTTATTCTAGCCTTTGAAAATTAATGGTTGCTATGCTCTTTGGTCGACACAGATGTTCTTTTCTTAATGGTTTTTCAACAGTGTATACTATTGTATTTATGTTCTTGGTGAAATGTGACACTCTTTTTTAAAAATTTTACTAATTTTTAGAAAATGTCTCTATTTTAAGATTAAAGAAAGAGAAAGTCTGTGCGGTGCACCGTACCACTTATATTTTAGCACCACTTCTTACCAGGCGTAGATTCAGGGTAGGGGAGGGGGTTAAAGGGTCAGTTGACCCCCCTGCGAAAGTTAAAAAACTAATACAAAAAACAAAATGAAAGTTCAAATTTTAGAAAGAAAATACAGCACACATAAATTATACAATGTTATATCTTTTCCCGCATGTACACCTCTTAATCCGGGTCCACACGTTCGTTATTCGTCCACGTTTATTTACGTTTCAATATGACTCACGCAAGTGTGGACAAAATATTCGATTTCATGTGTGAATATTTGTCGTGCATAGCGAGTAACTAACACTTCTCCGCATAGAGATGGTGGACCAAACAATAAGAAGACTAAGGATCGCCTGGAAGCAGTTCATCCACGATTACCGAATATAGAGCATGTGTGAACAGAAGAGCGGCGGAACTGTGGGGGACTCTGACCCCCTGGGATGAGCCCCCCAAGTTGTCTGATATTATTGAATATGAAGCTGAAATATGGCCTTAAATCAAATTCCAAATGACTTCTAGATGCAGTCTATTGTCAAAAATTTGCCGGAAAACACCGCATCAAATAATTAATAGATATAACTGGCAGAACAAGTCAAGGTCGTCCAAATTTCATAAATGTCTAGGGGAGGACAACTCCAAAAAGCTTCTAGATGCATCTATCATTTTGAAGAATTTTCAGGCGAGGACCACCCCAAATAGTCTAGTATCTGAAATAATTCAATTTTCAAAATCTTGTCGGTGGAAGACTACTTCAAAGATTATCTTGTAGAGGTATCTAATTATCGTAAAAAATTAAGGTGAAGATCACTATAAGTATCATCTAGGAGCAACCAAATTTCAAAAATTTCTAGATGAGGAACACTTTAAATGGTTAATAAAAGAATCTAATTTAAAAACAAATCAAGGCGAAGATTACTCATAGCTTTTAGAGTGAACCATTTTCAAAAATTTTTTGAAGGTGGGTCACTTCAAATAGTTTATATAAACTATCTAATTTTTAAAAATTGGAGAATATGATCATAACTTAAAATATACATAAGATCGAAAATGAATGAGAACCTATTAAATGGCTTCAAACATAAATCTAGCATTGTAAGTAACTATGTTAATTATAACTATGACTCCCTATGAAAATGATTTGGACAGGCCCCTGCCTCTTACTACCCATTCAGGGTACACGCTTATGTACTAATTACGCAAAATGTTTTAGGGATTAGAAGGTTATATTAAGAGGAAATGTACCTGCATTTGCGTGGGAGGAGAGTGGAAAACAATTTTGTAGAAACCCCCCTGAGTAAATCCGGCCGAGATTCGAACCTTGATCTACCCGTCCTTGGCAGTATAGTCTACTACGAGATTAATGCCTTAGACCATGCAGCCACCGAAACGGATTATTCCCTCTTTATTTTCAATTTTTACTATTTGTAACGTTAGCTTCTAATGTGTCTTAGTACTTAATCCCAAATGGGTTTACTGAGGGTATATTTCACTAAATGATTTTCCATTTTCCCTTTCTGCAAATAAGGGTACATTCCTATAAATTATACCTTCCTCATCCCTAATCAATCGGTGTGAATGTGAGAATGGCCTATATGGGTAGCAAAACGCGGTGAACGAACTGTGTAAGCATATATTTATATATATGTACTGTATATATATATATATTTAGGTATATTATGTAGGTAAGTTACATATGTGTATTTATATGTGTACATAAACACATTCATAGGTCTATAAGTCAACGTATGCACATATACATGTATATATACATATAACAAAGATGAAAGTCCTGACTCACTGACTCATCACCGTGTCTCTCAAACTCCTGGTTCTGGAATCTTGAAACTTGAAATAGGGAGGGGGCTATAATTAAAAAAAATCTCTTTAGATGGTGTGGATAGTTAAAATTTGGCAGTTAGGAAGAGAGGCAACTCTAAATAACCAAATAAATATTGATATTTAAAATTTATATTAAGAGTGAACAGGGGAATAGGGACTGGTGTAAGGAGGGGTCAAAATTTCATAAACCAATAATAAACTACTATTATGTTGACGGGAGACCCGATCGTAATCCATACTGTTAAACTACTAGTCCCAGAGCCAGCTATTAGTGAAGTCAAAGAAGCTATTAAAAATTTAAAGAATCATAAAGCTCCAGGTAAAGATTCAATACCATCAGAGTTATTATTATTATTAGCACCGCGTCTTACTACCCGTTTGGGTTATACGCACTTACGCTAATATGTAACGGTATGGTGATTGTGAGATGAAATGGAGGACCTACAGTTTAACGTGGGATCCGAACCACGGTGGAGGCCTGGCATTCCTCACATTCACAAGATGTCTTGTCAGAGGTGAAGGAAGGGTTTGGTAATCAGATAAATCTGTGCCGGGACCGAGGATTGANCACCATTTCCATCAGAGTTAATAAGAGGGGGGGGGAGGGGGGGGTAAATTTTAGTAATATAATTTCATAAACCCTTATGTTCCCTATATAAACATGATGCAATGCCACAAGAATAGAAGAAAAGTATAATAATACCCATTTTCAAAAAGGGAGATAAAACCGATAGTAATAACTATAACATGTTACAAAATTGTATCCAACATAATTTTAATGAAGATACGGTATTGATGCAATGCAGAGGAAATAATAGATCATCAGTGTGGATTTCGACGAAATAGATAAACAACGGATCAGATTTTTACTATGCGGCAAATATTAGAAAAAAGTGGGAATTCTACATGACGATACATCAATTAGCCTAAACATAGATTTAAAAGGCCTATGATTCAGTAAAAAGTAAAAACATATATGACATTTTAGTTGTTTGTAATATCTAGAAAACTGGTCGAGGAATGTCTGAGTCTAGATACGCGTGGCAGGGTGCAGGCTGGATGTCACTTATCAGATACTTTAAAATTACATAATGTGTTTTAACAGGGAGACGCATTTTCCCCATTACTGTTTAATTTAGCCTGAAAGTATGCTATTAGGGACTGCAAGAGAGTAGGGAGGGGTTGACACTAAACGGTACAACACGGCTATTAGGGTACGCAGATGATTTAGCTGTGTTAGATAATAGTAAGGAAATAAGTTTAAAAGACTAGGTATATGATAACACAGAGATCACAGATTGAAGATGATAATTTAGATATTACAGCAAACAACATATCATTTGATAGGCTTGATAAGTTAAAATATTTAGGCATAATTTTAACAAGCAATAACAATATTATATTGGAAATTAGGAAAAGAATGCAGTCGAAAAATGCTTGTTATTACTCGGTGAGTAAGTTGGAGTCTCGCCGGCTGTCAAGAAATGTGAAACTCAGAATATACAAACAATAATTTTACAAGCTGTTCTCCGAGGGTGCGAAACATAACCTCTTAAGTTAAATTACGAAAACAGAATAGAGTGATCAAAAACAAGGTGCTTAGGAAGATAGTGGGGGGTGGAGGAGGCTACATAATGATGAGCTGTATACTCTGCAATCATCAACAAACATTGTTAGGCTAATAAATTCTCACAGGTTACGGTGAACAGGTCATGCAGCATAAATGGGGGTATCTAGAGCCATGTTCAAGGTATTGAATGGCAAACAAAATGGGAAGAGATAAGACCTAGATGCAGAGATACGGTATTGATGCAATGCAGAGGAAATAATAGATCATCAGTGTGGATTTCGACGAAATAGATAAACAACGGATCAGATTTTTACTATGCGGCAAATATTAGAAAAAAGTGGGAATTCTACATGACGATACATCAATTAGCCTAAACATAGATTTAAAAGGCCTATGATTCAGTAAAAAGTAAAAACATATATGACATTTTAGTTGTTTGTAATATCTAGAAAACTGGTCGAGGAATGTCTGAGTCTAGATACGCGTGGCAGGGTGCAGGCTGGATGTCACTTATCAGATACTTTAAAATTACATAATGTGTTTTAACAGGGAGACGCATTTTCCCCATTACTGTTTAATTTAGCCTGAAAGTATGCTATTAGGGACTGCAAGAGAGTAGGGAGGGGTTGACACTAAACGGTACAACACGGCTATTAGGGTACGCAGATGATTTAGCTGTGTTAGATAATAGTAAGGAAATAAGTTTAAAAGACTAGGTATATGATAACACAGAGATCACAGATTGAAGATGATAATTTAGATATTACAGCAAACAACATATCATTTGATAGGCTTGATAAGTTAAAATATTTAGGCATAATTTTAACAAGCAATAACAATATTATATTGGAAATTAGGAAAAGAATGCAGTCGAAAAATGCTTGTTATTACTCGGTGAGTAAGTTGGAGTCTCGCCGGCTGTCAAGAAATGTGAAACTCAGAATATACAAACAATAATTTTACAAGCTGTTCTCCGAGGGTGCGAAACATAACCTCTTAAGTTAAATTACGAAAACAGAATAGAGTGATCAAAAACAAGGTGCTTAGGAAGATAGTGGGGGGTGGAGGAGGCTACATAATGATGAGCTGTATACTCTGCAATCATCAACAAACATTGTTAGGCTAATAAATTCTCACAGGTTACGGTGAACAGGTCATGCAGCATAAATGGGGGTATCTAGAGCCATGTTCAAGGTATTGAATGGCAAACAAAATGGGAAGAGATAAGACCTAGATGCAGGGGGTAGGATACCATTTGGTTAGACCTGAGCGAGATAGGGTGTAATGAGATAGACTGGATAGAATTAGCTCAAGATAGGAATAGGTGGCATACTTTTGTGAGTGCGGTAATGAACTTTCGAGCTACTAATAGCATAGAATGTAAGTAAGGGTAGTGAAAGACTGAAATTGCCCGGGATTTGGTAGGCGAGAAACTGCCCTGCAGACGTTCATCTCGAACGCAATATTTACTCAGAAAAGAGTTATTTAAAAATATAATTCACGCCAAAGGCAAGTTACAAGATTCCAACGGGGCTCTTTCTCACTCGGATGTTTAAAAATTGAGATATTTACTCAAAATTCGTAACATAATATACAGTAGCGAGCCCTAGAAAAAATTGCGCTATACATACGTAAAACTTTTTTTGACTCACGGTTTTAAATTTTATAATTTTATTATTATTAAAGAATTAACGTATTCATTTGTGTATTTGGACCAATAAAAAATATCGATATTGGGTCCCCAAGGGTCAACACTTCGTATTAAAATTTCGACCTAAAATTTTCGGCAATTTATTAAGGGATGCACATCTTATGGATATCGCATTGAAATTAAATTTCTCTTTTACACATTTTAATCAATTAATAGGTAATTATTGACTATTGAGTCTAAAATGAGAGGGATAGATCATTGCTCCCAGGGGTGGATCTAGGATGGGGGTGTGGGGGGCGCCTCGCCTCCCTTCAAGAAATTAAACTAATTAAACCAATGTTAAAGTCACTACTAGTTTTTTTGTCACGTAATACTATCTCACTAACCAGATTTCATTTTTTAAATGGTTATTGGTAAAATTAAGATTTAAGACCATCACATTAAGTATTAAAGTGGTGAAAATGGGCATTATTGAAATTACCAAAATTTAATTTGTGCACCTCTAACCTTGTTGCACAAACCTTGTTTAGGTTTAAATTTATTTTATCGTTTTTATTATTAATATTTCAATGCTTATTAATAAATAAAGATCTCTAAAATAGTTTATTTTTAAATAACGTGCTTTAAACCCCTCACAAAAATCCTGGATTCGCCCTTGTGCTGTACAAACATTTCCCCTAAGAAGTTAAAGGAAAAACATCGAGACATTCCTTGTAATATAACTTAGGACTAGGGCAGGCACAACATCCAGTACCCAGCCGTTAATTTATCAATGTGAAAGGGTAAACGCATATTGTCGGGCATACTGGGAATTGAACTCGGGACCCCTAGCTCAGTAAGCAGACTCGCTACCGACTGAGCTGAGGTGTTGGACACAAAGAGAGATATCAATTTCAAATTCAAGGAGATATTTAACATGGAATTCAAAGAATAATATTAAGACTGCAGCACCCCTTCTGGCTATCCGTATATTTACACCAATAGCGGAGAAATGAGTAAGGCAGAATTTAGAGGAAATATATCCGAAATAGATGAAGGGAGAGTGGAAAGCCATGTATAAAAAAAGCCCCTCAGCACTCCTTACCAGTATTCGAGAGCCCCATCCACCCCCCCACCCCCCCCCCCCCCCCCCCCCCCCCCCCCCCCCCACCCCCCCCNAGTTCACTCTATTGCAATAGTGATACCTTAGACCAAGCGTGTAAAACTCGCTTCATCGAAAGGGCCACATTGAAAATTGAAAATAATGAGTGGGCCACATTTCAGAAAATGTAATTTGGTCACCATATTTAATAAAAGTCCTTTCTTTTAAAACTCTTTATATTAAAAAATCACTAAGTATTTAATATCATTTAAAGACTTACTATTTTTCCCCCTATACATTTTAAACTTTTATTTGCAGCAATTATGAAAGTGTTGTGTAAAATTCTCTTTCATAATTGATATCCGTCACCCGTGATTTTTTGGCTGTTTGTACTTGTTCATAAAAGAAAACATCTGCCCACACACTTATGTACTGCCAAAAACTTAACAAATTTAACCAGTTTTTAGGATTGTTATTTATCAATTAAGGAGCAAAAATAGGGCAAACTAATCTCAGTTGCGAGATTTCTCCAAATAATTACCAATTTCCAAATGTCACAATCACAAATGTTGTATTTCTACTACGCTTATAATAAGTGTTATCGTGCTAAATTATGTGTTGGTTCATCAACATAACACATTAGTGTTGTTAAGTGTGTATGAGAGGGGTGCGTTTTACCTGTGGTGAAGTCACCCAACAAGATACAAGCATTGTTTTAACATTACATATTTCTTGAAGTAATTTAAGTTTTTTTAAACTTAACTCGGGCTTTAGGTGCTACGAATTCAATTAGACTCAAAATAGCTACTAGCCTAGGTATTGACGAGCAATACAAAGATACATAATTAATAATTGTTTTAAAGAGGGGTTAACCCCTCAAATTACCCCACCCCACCCTTGGTAAGGTCCTGATACACAGAACTTCTTTGTTCTTTGTGTTGGAGGAAAAATGATTACCACAATGGCGTATTCTCTGGGTATGCTAGTCCTGCGCTGCATACCCGTAATGGTATGGATTAGTTTTTTGTTTAATTCAATGCTGTCTGTGTAAACACTAATGTTTAAATTGTTAATAAATACACATGTAATGAATTATTATTATTATTATTATTAGCACCGCGTCTTACTACCCGTTCGGGTTATACGCACTTACGCTAATGTGTAATGGTACGCTAATGTGTAATGGTAGGGGGATTGTGAGATGAAATGAAGGACCTACAGTTTAACGTGGAATCCGAACCACAGTGGAGGCCTGGAAATGAATTATTGATTTTAAAACTAATATTGGTTCATATTCCAAGAATACTCTGTTTTAAGTTATTCATCTTCCAAAAGTCTCTACTTAACACAATAGTAAACCCAGGGCTTGCTGCTTGAAAACCGCAAGGCCAGCTAGGGAGGCTCTAATGACCTTGCCCAATGTCTAGGGGGTTACAACACATTCCTTTCCACTCGACCATAAGTAATTGGCCAATGAGCTCACTTTTTACACCCCAGATCATTCTGTTCATGTGAAGCAAGCTAAGCATTGTGCCAACTATTGAAAAAAGATTCAAGATCACAATGTTTATTTATTAAGCTAATTTAGTGTAGTTTAAGTAAAAATACATAAAAAAAATATATATAAAATTAATTGTAAAATAATAGTTAGTATACGTAACAAGCTTTAAATTATACACTAATTAAATACATTGAGTTGTGTTTAGGTATTCTAGTCACATGTATAATCATGTATTTAGAAANGTAACAAGCTTTAAATTATACACTAATTAAATACATTGAGTTGTGTTTAGGTATTCTAGTCACATGTATAATCATGTATTTAGAAAGACATTTAACCACTCTTTCAAATTTAGGCATTTCAGCCCTGATAGAGTGGGGTAAAGGGGGGAGGGTGACGAGGCTACTTTAGCCGTAGTTGACGGCAACTCTTGTTTTTCTTTAGTAGAAAGGATCGTGGAGGTTTAAGTGTTCTTTTAGTTTTTGTTTTACATTGATGACCTATTAGTCATTGGAATTTTATATCATTATACATCAAAGGATCCCAAAAGTCAGGAGTGTGATTTCACCATTTCAAGATGATTTAGAAAGAAAAGATAAAATATATTTTCATATATTTTCACTAGTCCAAGACAAAGGTCCCGGGTTCGATTCCCGTGTCCAGGTGTCATTTCTCAATTTTCAGAATATGATATCTTGATGGAGAATTCCTCAATAAAAAGCATAAATAATAGCTTCGGATATTTGATTCTTATACTAAATTAGCTTAATAAATAAACATTGTGATCTTGAATATTTTTTCAATAGTTGGCACAATGCTTAGCTTGCTTCACATGAACAGAATGATCTGGGGTGTATTAAGTGAGCTCATTGGCCAATTAACTTATGGTCGAGTGGAAAGGAATGTGTTGCAACCCCCTAGACATTGGGCAAGGTCATTAGAGCCTCCCTAGCTGGCCTTGCGGTTTTCAAGCAGCAAGCCCTGGGTTTCCTATTGTGTTAAGTAGAGACTTTTGGAAGATGAATAACTTAAAACACAGTACTCTTGGAATATGAACCAATATTAGTTTTAAAATCAATAATTCATTACATGTGTATTTATTAACAATTCAAACATTAGTGTTTACACAGTTCGCACAGACAGCATTGAGTCAAACAAAAAAACTAGTCCATATCATTTTGGGTATGCGGCGCAGGACTAGCATACCCGGAGAATGCAACTGGTAGCAAAAATGGCATTTTGATGGAGAGAGCGGGTTTGGGGTTGCACAACTTCCTAAGCACTGAAAGCCGAGAATATTTATAAATATTAAATGCTTTTATAAATCATTAGGAGTAGTTTTAAATTAATTAAGAGATTTAAATGATGCAAATGATATCTAAGCTAGTATGTATATGTTTTTTCAATTGTTAATTGTGTGTGTAACGGTAAAACATTTTGAATATTAGGATTAAGTCTAAGGTCTGATCTTAAAATGTAGCATATACATTCGACAAATCTTCAATGCTAAATATTTTAGCTATACTTAATATTATTTAAATTTCTATTAACAATATTTGTGGTGTTGGGGAAAGAGGGGGAAGGGGTTCAAATACCCTGGTTGCCCCTCTCCCTCTTGGGTGCATCACTTCTTACAGCAAAAGATGTGTTTAGATATCTTAGCAATAAGCCAATGACATAAAGATAGTCCGAGATAATCTCCTCTACATTAGTCAGCGTTTACGCATCTAAATAGCTTCTGGAGCACAAATTCTCAAGTTGGGAGACTCGTTTGTTTCCAAGCAGCATTGTGTGAGATAAGTTGGCTTTAAGAAATAGTTTCGATTGCAACGTGAGTTGGACAATCCACCTGGTTCCCTTCCACCAAGATCTGATCAATGTATCACTTCATTTTACTCTTATTATGATTGTTTGTTTTGAGTATTGCTGTGTGCTTTTAATTACACTGGGCTAATTGATAGGATCTGTCTCTCGTATGCATTCAGAAATGTGTCCATCCCACTCTTAGCCCCGACATTAATATTTACTTACACTTCTAACCATGAAGATATCATTACAATTTGAGGACCGCCTATTTGTTCTAGTGGTGTTACGCTCTGGCTACGGACCCACAGGTCCCGGGTTTGATTCCCGGCCCGTCCAGATTATCTGGGAAGCAATGGGCCTGGAACGGGCTAGATTCAGGCTAGGGTGGATAAATAAGGAGCTACTTGAATAAAGTAGTAGTGGCTCCGGTATAGACAGCCGAGCTTAATGGCTGGAGTCATCGTTGTGCTGACCACATGACACCCTCTATCCGTAAGAGTTGGCACTAATTCCCCAAACAGTTTGGTAGCCACTGGGTTGGTATATCCTGAATGCGGACTGACACCATGGAGCTACTTTTACTACATTTTGAGTGAATGGTAATCATAATTATGGATAAATAAAAGAAGAGAGAATATAGGAGTAGGGGGAGAGGGGCTCAACATTTCCTAATATAGCATACAGTTAAGGGAAAATAATACATGTTCAAGAACCATTGTTCTATATGGACACATCTTCAAATATATCCCTTGAAATAATCCCTTGACGTCCTTGGACAATGGTGGTTGAGGGTCCTCGGCCCCCAAATCTCCCCATAAACGTTTAGAGTACAGCATACTTATTGATTTTTCTCAGAATACGCCACTGAACAATACCATTACGTCCTAATTTGTTTTGAAGTACACATGCAGAATATAATGTGACAGTATTGATTGACATTTAGAATAATTTAATACAATATACTTTTGAGGCTGCTTAGAATAATTAATAGCATAATTAATAGAAAAGCCAGCCTATACTATCCAATACTGGCCTAAAATAAGGCTAAGCCACATATTGATTGCCTACTTCATGGCTACACTTGCCCACATACTACTATAGCCGTGAGTATAACCACAAAACATTGACCATTTGACTAGAGATACGGGTAGGTACATTATTATTAATTGACAAGTGAAAGGCGTTGTTCAGGAAAATGGAATTTCACCCAAATTATTATTATTTTATAATTAAAGTAACTCTAATTTTAGTTAATATTTTAGAATGACAACATTGTTTCAGACGATAGTGTTGGAGATGTTATATATGCACGATCAGATTCTGAACCTGACTAATCTTCATCATCATCATCATCATCATCATCTTCATCGCCGTCGTTGGATTTGACTAAACCTAAATGAAAACTCCATAAAAACACTGGTAGTGCAGAATATGTTATTACAAACTGCAAGTGCATCAGATAAAACAAATATATTGGAAATTAACATATAAGTAATTATTAATGAAAAATCTGTTCAGGAAGCTAGAATGCCATGGAGAAAAGTTCTCACTGAAAACGTTTGGAAAATAATAATATCAATCAATTAGTTAATACAGGCCAATGCTGTAAGACCCACGCTGGGAGAAGAGGTCCAGCCCAAAGTAGGCTAATGGAAACAACCTGTCGATAAAAATGCCAACACAACTGTTCAGAACGAATTTCTGAAGAAGAGCGAGGTATTTTATTTAGCGCTTACTACGAGCTAGGGGATAAAATAAGGCAAAGGGACTATGTGTGTAAATTTGCGTTAATTACGTCTCCACGCAAGTATCGCAAAGAGTGCAATATAGCATTTAACGAACTTTTCATACTACTTATACGTGGGAGGTAAATAAACTTAGTCTTTGTAAGTTATTTATAAAGAACACCCTATGTTTTATAATTCTTCTCTGAGTATAGTAAGTAAAGAGTAAAAGGACGGTATGGTTGAACAAGATTTAAGAGATGCACACATAAATCACAAAACTCTATGGCAGGGAATGAAGAAAGGGAACACATCAATACAGTCCCTAAAATTGAATTGTATTACTGTTTGTCGGACGGCAAAAGAGTATATTTATAGGGAAACTTGTAGGTACTGTATCTTTAATATACTGTATTTATGTTGAAGCTTGCGTGAGAGATAACATACCTAATTTAAATACAATATGTACGAATACATTTTCATAACTGAGTTTAATTCAGAATTCCACAAATCCATAATAGATTAGTGTTTGAACTCCTCTGAATTTAACAACTAAAATACAGTTGCAAATGCTGCACTATAAACATTATTTGATGACTCCATAAATGAAACAAAAGAGTGTATGAGAAGCAAAATGTTGATTTGCCAGAAGTAAAGAAAATTCTAATGACGCCAGTGTCCATGCTGTCGTTCAGCTGCCGTGCCAAGAAATTTCTTCATTTTGTATTAAATTAATTTGAACCTTATCAAGTGTACCATACGCAACTCACGGGACAAGACAAGCAACTGCTTCCCATGGCACGAGGGAATAACCAAGAGAGGGGCAAATGATATGGGTACGTGTGTATATTTCTTTCTTGAAAATATGGCAGCAAGGAATAAATTATATTCTATTCGGACAACTGATCTGGTCAGAATAAATATACATTTATTTTGGAAATGTACTTTACCTATAAGCACTTAGAGTCCTACTATTTAAAATAATCACCCATAATTTATGAATAACAGACCATCTCAAAATAAAGCAGATGGCATGCACACAACTTAGAAAGCGAGAAGAGAAGTATTTTGAAAGGAGGCCCCAAGAACACCCCTGCACAGTTAGCTATAATGATTATCTCAGCAAATTAATCTGGCCACCTATAATTTGTATAGGAGAGGGAAACAAATATATATTTTTCAATTGGAAGTATGTATCAGAGAGCATGAAAAAAATTAGCATATTATTGAAAAATGGGAAAGGATCTGTTAGACAGAATAAAAGTCCTTCAAGTAAGAAAAGTGTCGCCCAACTGTGTGTTTTATAAGACCCCATTCTTAGACACAGAGTTTCAAATTCTTTAAATAAGTTCTTCATAAATTTCTTGAAGTAAAAATGCAGATCTAATGTCATTCTATAAACGCAATTTAATCCTCAAATCATACCAATACTGTTTAGAGGCATTAAAGCTACTAAGGTTGATGAGGAAGTACAGGAAGATGATGAAACGTAAGAAATATTTTCCTTCATGATAATCATAAATTTGAGCATGAAGATGTTAAAACCTTTTTGAAATAAAAAATCCTTTTCTCATTTTGTGGTTGATGCTTTACATCGTTATCAAAATAATCTGATTTTAGTAAACAGATAATTTTTAACATTGATGTTCTTAATAAAATTATTAGGCTTCCTGCAAGCTTAATAACTTTTCAATTTAAAATGCCTGATAAAGTTTTCATCCCAAATCATATGAAATACCAAGACAATGACAGCATTTATCTCAAATAACTGGTGAAATAGTAAGACATTAAAAAAAGGACATTCTGTTTGGTAACTAGATTCCAATTAATCAGCGTAAAATTATAGTCTGAGATTTGTGTCGTATCCAAAATTCATTTCCCTTAGTCAATTTCCTGAATTATAGCAAATACATTAAATGTTAAGTTTCTCTTTCCTCAAAACATCAATTTAGTAAATGTATTGAAGTAAGGCAGCGTGTTATTACTCATACATATTTAGCCTGTACGTAATTGTATACATTGGTTGTATTTGAAACTAGATATAACAGATATTTTAGTGACACACTGTACAACCATGAACTGTTAGTGATGGGTTCATGAGTTACCTCACCTAACAGCACGAGTCGCCACAACTTGGCAGAGTACGTTCTCCAAGGTAAGTAAGCGAGTAGTCAGCATGAAAATCGTGAAGTTATGAAGCGCCTGGCACACGAGAATAGACAACTCGTGAAGTGCAAGGTCTGGAAGGTGGTTGCTCTCAAATTGACAGGCCATTGCCACCAATCCTTTTCTCCCCACTTGCGTGGTAAAATAGGTTTCATTTGTTCTAAGAGTAGTTGTGTATACAATCAAACCAGCATTCCCAACATTATCGGGGTCCAAAATTCACTTAAGATACTGTCATACACGGCAACAAATAGATGTGGGGCAGAAGCGTTATCAACTAGATTGAAACATATCACAATATTTCTGTGTCATCCAATTGTCTATATCAGCTCAAGCTGAAATAGTATCTTCATTCGTAGCTCTGCTCGACAATATTTGTTTGGGAAACCTAAAAACATTTCAAACCCAATAGAGTGCTCATGCGCGGTGTAACTATAATAAAAGACTAACATATCTGTTGTAAAACGAATCTAAATAGCTCATTATATGAAAAGTATGTGTATAAACGTTTTGAATAGTTGCACGACACGACGCGGGAATACAATTTGAAAGTATCAATTTTAACATTAGTCGTAAAGAGTAAAATATGTTGGTAGAAAGGGCCTTTTAGTCCTACCCTTATGTACTTTTTACTTTTGTTATGTTAGTTTGATAATTTTTGGGAGGATGATTTACTCATATGTTCCATCAACGCTTTCACAAATTTAAAATAAATGGTATGACACATCCGCAAAAAATTTCTCATATTACGAGAAAATGTTCAAAAATAGATCTTAGTTAGCTACCCTTAAATAAGTTTTACTCAAGAAAACAAACAAATCATCTTGTTGATCACAATAGCTTCTTAAATATGAATTCTAAAGCAAATTGGTTATATATATTCAGAAAAACCCAAATTTTCAAAAATAAATTATTTGTTAGCCACCCTTTAATTATTTGTTATTTGTAAAATATATATATATATATATATATATTCTTATTTACCTTGAAAATCTATTCCCATTTTCCTAATTTGAACTAATCTTCAAAGTTAATTTTTAAAACATTCAAATTTTCAATAATTTGTTGTAATTAAACTATTGTGAAATTAATTTATTTGGATACATAAAGATATGTAAAAAAATTCACACTATACAAATTTTGGAACAAATTTGCTAAAGCCATTTCTTAAAATATTCAAATTAAAAATCACTCATCTGTAAACTACCCATAAACAAGTAACTTAATATACAGTGTTATTTGTTATGTCAAACACTACAAAGATACCTATTTGGAACCAACTCGTTAAAGCCATTTGTAAAATAGTTCAATTTTGTTTTTAATATCAGTCATCAGTAAACCACCCTTTAACGAATATTTTCTCACAAAACAATAACATAGAGCTATTTTTCATGTCAATCCTAGATATGCATTTTAATCAAAAACGTTATAGCCATTTTCCAAAAAATTTGTGATCTAAAAAAATTACTCTACAGTAAACTACCCTTAATTAAAGGACATGTAAAATAAGTTTTTGTGGTATATCCCTATAATACCTAAATATCAATTTTGAACAAAAGCCATCAAAACCTTTTGGATTTGTGGCCAGGCACAGACAGACAGACAGACATGGGGACAAACAGAATTTTAAAATAAATTTTATTGGGGGCTCTTGTTCACATAAAGCATGATTTTTTTTCATAATCTAGAGATCGAATTTTCCTCAGTCACAATATTTTATCTTGATATCAAAAAGTAAAAATGTATGTAATTATATATGTCCTGTTTGAAGCTTAAAATGTAATCGTAGAATAGTTAAAGTGTGGATAAAAAGAGAAATCAAAAAATTGAAAATGTTATATGATTTTTACTTCCTCGCTGCCCTACAGGTAGAAAAAGTATTGTGTTCGTAAAAAAATCGAACTCAAGATTTTTATGAATTGCGACGTTTCATAACCCCCGAATCTGAAAAAATGTTTTTTGCATTTCTGGCTGATCGTCTGTCTGCCCGTCTGTCTGTCCGTCTGTCTGTACCTTGGAGTAGAGCATAAACCATTTTACCAATTGAGCTAAAACTTGGTATATAGGGTTTTCATGGGGTTTCCCCGGGGGATTTTTGGAATTAGATATCTAACCGTAAAATTAAGGGTAGTTTCCTTAGGGACGAAAAAAGAAAAATCGATGTTATCAAAATTGGCTCTAACTATTTTGATTAAATTTCATTTATAAACTTTGATCAATACCTCAAACTAAATGACTACTCTCAACTTGCGTCAAAATTCCTCTAAGGGTTCCGTAAATTCTAATTTTGTATCATATCTCTGTAACTTTTTGAGATATAAAATTGCTTATCATTGCAAATATTAAGGTCTATGTGCAATGACATATTTTATTTAAAATAGATATTTATAAAACCAATGATTTTCAAGCTATACGCAAGTATATACATATTATTTAACTTTTCAAACACTAGGTAAAGTATTGTGACCGTAAAAAGAAAAAATCTAACCCGAGATGTTGACGGATGTCAACCTTTCATGACCACCGAAACCTAAAAAGTGGTTTTTGCAATGCCATCTCTGTGTGTCTGTTTAACCCTCAAACTAAGAGTAGTTTAATAAAAGGCGAAAAGAGAGAAAATAGATTTTATCAACATTAGTGTTAAAGAGTTTCACTAAAATTCGTATTTAACCGTTGATTAATATTATAAATAAAATTTATATTTATATTTCCTATGAAAATTACTTTTAAGGCACTTTACAGAAGCTGAAATTTCTATATATCTGCAACTGTTTGGGATACTAAATAAATTGTCTTTGCAAAACTGTAGGACTAGTAAAAATTAAAAATAATATTTCAAATATATCTTTATAAAAACAATAGTTTCTGAGATATTGATAAATATATTTATATAATTCTGTGAGCTTTAGTTGTACAGAAATACTACTTAAGTTTTAACGCAATAATTATCTAATGCCAAATAGTAAGTAAATAAGTAAGTCTCTCAAAAAGCTGCTCTTTTTCCTTTAACCTGTTAGGGGAATGTTTGTACAATACTCTTTAGTCGATATCTACCTTTTTTTGCTCTAGATATATGAATGAGGAATTTAATAGCAATGCGATAACCATAAAATGTCGAACAATTTAACCAGAAGTTGAAATTTTAATACGAAGTGCTGAGCCTTGTGGACCAAATATCGATCTCAAGATCAGATGACGTGTTTTCCCGGTGATGGGGTATTCTGGTGGGAGGAGCTGAGGACGTGTTTTCCCGGTGATGGGGTATTCTGGTGGGAGGAGCATGAGGACGTGTTTTCCTGGTGATGGGGTATTCTGGTGGGAGGAGCTGAGGACGTGTTTTTCTAAAAGGTTTCTCACTCTCCCTTCATATAAATGTGGGGGCATCTCTCATAGATCATTCGTAAGCTAAAATCCATATGGTTTGGATGGGATGTAAAAAGCATGATATATACTTACAATAGTTTCATGACTATTACGTGTACTATAGACTTTACTATATTTTATAACAACTGTTTTTCTTGCCCACGTTTCACTACCCGTTACAGTTACATGATACTTATATATTAATAATTTAGAATTTTAAAGAAAATATACAAACATTTGTGTGAAGGGTAAGTTTGAAACCATCTCTTTAAAAATAATGTTCATAACACCCAGCCGGTATTCTAGCCTCTGCTTACCCCCTTCTAGAGGGCGGGTCATTGCAACTGAAACTGCTAATTGTGTCTATATTGTTATTATTATTATTATTATTATCATTATCATCTCTTACTAACCGTTCGGGTTGTACACACTTACGCTAATGTGTAATGGTAGGGTGATTGTGAGATGAAATGAAGGACCTACAGTTTAAACGTGGAATCCGAACCACGGTGGGGGCCTGGCATTCCCCACATTCACAAGTTGATTAATACACGTATTGTCAGTTTGGCAATCAGATAAATCTGTGCCGGGACCGAGGAATGAACCCCGGAACCTCATCACAGAACATTTTGTCTATAGTTAATAGTAGAAGTGCGTATTCTAAGATATCAGTTGTTGTAGTTTGTTTTGTTTTGTAATTTCACCAATTTATTGTTTGCGGGTGGTGTTGGCTGTTTCCTTGTTTCGTTTCTCGCCTGCTGCTTTGCTGTAGACACTTCCTCTCATTTACAATCATTGGTACTAATCATAACAATAATAGGTTGCCAAAACAATACGAAAGAAGAAGAAACAATATAAAATGTGTGAATACATCGAAACGTAAGGGACGACCCCCTTGAACAATGTGTGCACAGATATTATCCTTCTTCTCTTACTTTTATCTTAATATTTTCAAAAGATTCTAATCAAATAACAAAGTGATTGGCCGACCAAGCGATACCGAAGTCAACAAACTTTAAAACTTATTATGTTGTTAATCTATCATTTTTAAATATATTTTTAAGTAAGAGATAAAATATTTAGATGTTATTTTTTTTCTTTATCTAGTAATAATTATTAGCCCAATGTATTTAAATAATAATAAATTTTTTAAACACCACAAAAAATTGAGTCTTGACTTCATGTGAACATAATCAGAACTAAAGTTAAAAAAGCATAATAATGTGTGAAAGTTAAAACTTCATGCTTAGGTTTTCAAAGTTCGGGATTCGAGAAAATGAAACAAAAAGAATATGTGTGTTCCATAAAAGAGGATTCAACCCAACTCTGATTATTATTATTGGGTATTTATATCCATAATACACATTAATATTCCCTTTATATATTCACTACTTAATATAAATAGGCAATATATGTTCTTAAAACTAGGACAGGCACGACATCCAGTCCCCGGCCGTTAATGTATCAATGTAAAAGGGTAAACCCACATTTGACCAATGATAAATTTTTTGGTCATGCCGGGTATATAGCTCGGTCCCCTTAACTCAGTAAGCAGACACGCCACTGACTGATCTAAGGAGTTGGATAAATTATATATCTATATTTGTATTTACTAAAATTTACTTGTTTCTTATTATGAATTTAATATTAGTTGTTGTGTAGGCCTCAGATGGAAACTTCACTCTGAATAATAACCAATACAGGTGTAGTGAATTTTAAATAAAAAGTGGATCGTATTTCGAGAATTGCTGTTATCAATGTTTGTATGAACTGGAAAAATAGTCACCAATATCATATCCAAGAATACCATGAAACCAGTCACTCTCAGCTCGTAGAGACGAAAACAAACTACCAAACACAATATCACATACGTTCACTAATATATTTAGGGGACACTTATTACCTATTAAAAACATATTCCAAATAGCTTTTTTATTAACATAGAATTTATAATTATGATAAATTATCAAGACAGATAGATTTTGTAAATGTTAGTGAATAAAAAATAATAAAATCAACTATAGATATATTTTAACACATTTACCAACATGTTTAAAATAGTTAGCCTATTAGTTTCATCTACTTACTCCATTTATTTTTCTGAGGCACGTCCCTCTACCCAAACCCCCAATGCCTTAAGGAAGAATAAAGTAAAGTTTAGAGGAAACGTATCCACATTGGCGTGGGGGGAGGGGGGAAAACCATTTAGGAAAATTATCAGTATACCTAATCAAGACTCAAACCCTAGCCTATCCTTCATCATCAAACCAATATAGTGCAGTGTTCATCTAAAAATTCACAACTTCCAATGTTGACTGATGCCATCATTTTTAAATATGTAATAACCAAATTTTGTCGGCAGTCTGCAATGTCCTCATAAAAATATCAAGTAAAATAGAATTATTCTAAATATTTCCATCGTGTCATCAGAACTAAGACTTAAAACAGTTATCAGAGACAAATGGAGCAGATTTATTAATAGGTAACAATTGTTTGTGAATTATACTACTATACTCTCAGAACAGTGCAAAACAGTGCAGTGCAGTATAAGCGAGATTTGTGGAGATATTGGACATGTCTAAATGGATTAGCACTGTCAAGGTGTGAAGCAACAGTATCAGAATGTTGGTCACGAAACTACAATGCATGTTTGTATATATAGGATGATATGGGCTCCTAATTTTGAAACGTGTGGGTGGCGGGGTGCTAGCGTATTTAGCTCATCTCGCACACACTCTCAAACCCCTAATTATGAAACGTCTACGCTGCGAAAACTGACATCACACGATCGACAAGTGAGTGGATTCTACTCGCCAGCCTCACACCGTGCGAGACAGGGCTTGTCTCGCGAGTGAAGCATAATAAAACAAAATGAACGCCATCCCCCTCTACGGTTGCAACCTTTTAAGAGTGATATTGTTGTAATAAAACAACCATTGTACAAAATAGCCTTAGAGAAGTAAAATATATTATTGGTTTAGACACTTTGTTCAATCCTTCAACAAAAATATTTATTTGTGTGAAATTATAATAATATAATTATTAATTTTTTCATATTTAACAGACAATTTGGCTGAGATGGTAACGTCACAGCTCCATAATTTAGAGTTCACGTGTTCAAATCCTGAAGAATATAAAATAAACCACATGAAGTGTTAGCCAAAATTTAAATTATGTTTAAATAGTCATACTTTATTTGTTTGAATTGTGACATAAAATTCAAAATTAGGCTGATTAATACACACTATCAAAATAGAGATATAATCTGAACATGTTTTAAAAGCCGATATTTCTTTTGAAGATTAAGTTAAAATTTCTCTATACACAATATTTTGAACTATTGCCTGTTGGTGCTAATAAAAAACAAAGAAGAGTGTCACAGCTTTAATAATTAGTTGAAAGGGTTTTCATTATACCCAATTAAGATTGTTTTAACTTTTTTAACCTCATTTACCCCTTTTAAGCTTTTTACATCCTTTAAACTTTACTTACCCTCTTTACCCAAAAATATAACCCTCTTTAACCTTTTTAACTTCTTTAACCTTACAACCCTTATTACATTCTCTAACCCGTTAACTTTTCACCCTTTTTTCCTCTTTTCACTCCGTTTGGCCTTTTTTTATTTTTGTGGACTTTTAAAACTTTTACTGTTTATATTTATTTTATCCCTTTTATCCTTATTATGTTTTTATGATCAACCGTTTGCCCCTTTACCATTTTTGCTAAATTGTATATTTTATCACTTTTTGACGTTTTCAACACTTTGGTAATTTTTTGACATTTTCGCAATGTGTGCCTTTTAGCTCTTATGTCCTTATTTATTAAATTTACTTTTTACCATTTTAATCATATTTGGTCTTTTAGCTCTTTTGATCCCTTTTTGCATTAATTACCAGGCTTAGCCCCGGTGAAATGTTTTAGGGTAAAAAGGATAAAAAAAAGTTGAAGAGTTGTGAAAAGGTGAAAAAGGGTAAGAATGTTTACAGGTCAAAAACGAATAAATTCAAAAATTCTGTTCATTAGAAATAAGTCACAACATTTAACAATATTATCATGGCGATATGAGAAGAAGTGTTTTTTGTAGTTACTAAACTCTTCCTGTTTACTCTCAATGGCAACAAAATGGCAACTAAACTACAATACAAATTGTAGGAAATGTAGTACTAAAGATTTCTCGTTGCATTAAAATTTCTTCATTTTTTAAGTTTTTAATTAATAAAAATTTTAAAATTCCTGTTTCTAAGTGCACAGGGGCTACTAATTTTTAAATTTTAGACCTCGGCGTGAGGTAGATATCACGCAACGCTCATAACAGACACATTAACTCTTCATTGTATTAATATAGATTCGTTTAAAATAATAAATTATATACATTTATTTGTATGTTTTAGCATTACTGTATGTTTATATTGGAACATATACTAGTAAATAAAAAATGTAACATATATTTAATACAATTTTATACTAATAATAATAATATAATCCAAAATATAATAACTAAAATTTAAGTAATGTTTAAAAAAAAGTCAGAAAGGTTGGTTTTAATATTATGCTTTATATTTCAGGTAATTATATAGCTTTAAATTCTAAGTTCCATGCCAAGAAACAAGAAAATGTTTGAGTCTGTGGACACAAAAATAAACGTCAAAATGTAGGTTAAGATCCTCATAGTCAGGGGATGTATATCACTATAATCACAGGCTACCCTGCAGCACTAGCAACCATGTCATAATCTGATTGTGAATAAGTTGAAGATACCATGGCAAGTTATATTGAACTTTTCTCTCACGTGACACTGCATACATCATGCAAGCTAATCAAGTATCTTCAACTTGTGGCTCGGCCATCGGCAAGTACAAAGAGCAAAAATAAAACTCTCATCTCATTGTTCAAGATCCACCTAAGCTTTCTGAACTAATCATTTTACTGATTTTATTCTATGTAATAGAAAGATAACTTTAAAGATTTAGTGTCATTACCGGAGTAAAATTAATTTTTATCATGAAAATGTGAGAATTGTAAATGCTTAGACAAAATTTGAGTTTCAAATTAAAGCAATTTTCAAAGATAATGTGTATTACAAAATGAAATTTTTCAGTAAATAACTATTTCAAATCACAAAATCAATAAATGGTACCACACAATCACACAACCTTTCTAATATTGTGTATTAGGCCTATAGCTTCGAATAAAAAGGTCAAAAATACGTTATCAGTAAACTACTTTGGAGTAAGTATTCCTTATAAAAACAAACAAATTATCTTGTTAAGCATAATACACACTTTGTAAATATGTTTCTGTGAATGTGCTGAATTTATCTTGTAAAATTACTTGTGAAGTTATATATTCACTAAAATGTATGCTATAATAAACAAATTATAGGATTTATCATTATTTACCAATTTACTAATGCAGTATGCTGAAATTATGTCACATGAACTGAATTGTTTGCATTTATCGGTGACTTGATAAATTATCTTATGTATGGTGACGAAAGTATTGAACATAAATCCAAACTAGCCTTACCTAACCTAGCCTAATATAGCCTAGTATAACATAACCTAAACTAACCTAGCCTAACCAAACCTAAACTAGCATTAGCTAGCCTAACTTAATCTTTACCAACTCTAGCCAGCCTAATCTTGTATTAACCTAACCTAAGCAAACCTAGTCTTGACATGACTTATTAACATTCACAAGTGACTGATGGTAGGCCTATAAGCTCGCCGGTGATTGTGTAAAATGTTCAGTGAGTATTTGAAATAGTAAATAAATTTTTTACATTCCCCAACTGAACCAGTGGCTTTGTAAAATCAACGGCGAATGTACAAACTCATCATTTTCAGCACATTCACATTAGCAAATAAACATCGCTAACCAAATGAGCAAATGTTTTTACCTGATCTCAAATTTTTAAAAATAATTTTTTTGTTAACTACCCTAAAATTATTTATAATTTGTAAATATAAACAACTTAATCTTATACATGATTAAAAACTATTCCCAGATACCCATTTTGAAAACAACCTTCAAGACCGATTTAAACTTTTTTTAAATATCAATAATTTGTTCTAGGACAAAACCCTAAAATTAATCTATATTAGAAAGAGAATAGTACATTATTACTAATGTAAAATAGCCACTCTATACCAATTTTGAACAAAATTGTTATAGCTATTTTCTGACAAATTCAAATTTAAAAAATAAATCGGTCATCATTAAACAAAAATAAAATTATATTAGTTTTTAGAAAGACTTAGTTATACAATTATTTATAATGTTGGAACTTAACAGATAACAATTTTAAACCAAATCACTTGAGCCATTTTAAAGAATATTCAATTTCATATAAAATATCCCTAAACTATTATTCCAAAAAAAAAAAGTATATAGTTATATTTGTCAAGTCAAACATTCCCAATATACCAATTGAAAGAAAAGCATTGGAATCATTTTTAAATATTTTATGTTTTTGAAAAATAAGTCAATAGTTAAACTCCCATAAACGACTCTTTACACCTAAAACTAGTACCACATAATCCCTTTGTATACATTTTAAACAAAATAATTAAAACAGTTTACTAAATATATTTCTAATTTTAAAAAGTCTTGTCAGTAATTACCATTTAACAAATTTTTTTCAAAAACCAATTATATAATGATAGCTGTCACCTCATAAAAATCTTAGGTAGGAATTTTAAACAAAATCGTTTTCCCAAAAATTTTAAATTACAAAAAAACCACTCATTAATAATCAAGGTACCGATATTTTAAGGCCAGGATTATTATAAAAAATGTACCTAGGTATAGCCCTATAAAATTTATAATATGTATATCTTGTGGTTGAACAGAATCCATCAAACCCTTTTGGAACCTTGGCTAGGGATTGACAGATTTCAGACAGATAAATAGATAGACAGACAGACACGGGGACAAACAAAATGGTAAAATACAAATTTGTGGGTTCACAAAAAAAGTAAAGATTCATCATAAAAACGAAATCGATATTTCAGGATTGCAATACTTTCTCTTGATATGAGAAATAAAAACTATAATATATGTATATTAAACATACATATATATGTATATTATGACTAATAATAATCTAACAATGGTAAACTATTCCTGCTAGAATGTCTATAAGAAATTGTCTAACATTAGAAAATATTGATTATGATTCCAAAGGTGTTGTAACATTGTCCAAAATATATTAAATTTCAATCTATTCATTTTTAAGCTATAATTAAACTACTTGCAGTTGCATATACAATTAGTTTACAATATAAAATAAATAGAATAGTATTAGATTATTGTTTGAAAGATCTCAAATTTAACTTTTGTGTGTGCTATTGTTTATCTTTATATTACATTGTTTCGACAACTTCTATTAATAAACATAATCTAAAATTATTCAAAAGTTCACATGTGTGTTTAGTTAACATATGCAATTTAATTTTAAATATTTTCTTAAATATATTTAAAAGTTTCTAGAAACATTAATTTTTAAATGTTTGAAACTGTGCCTTAAATATTTCTGTAGGAATTGTTTTTGGAATAAATTTAAAAACAAAAGCACACAGATTAAAATGATCTAGGTATGGACATTAAAACTTTTTCTTATAAATTTAAATTGAATTTTTTATTATCTGCATAAGTTTTATTTGTCAAACCTACTTAGGGAATAGTTAATGTAAGGCCTATTTAGTTAAGTATGAATGAATTATGCTGAATTTACAGGCCTAATAATGACATTAAAATTGAAATAAATATTTTTAAGTTTACTAAATCTTATAGTTTTGAAAGGTTTTTTTTAAGAAAAGTAGTCTAAGCTAAATAAAGTATTTATCTAAAGATTTTCCAACAAAATCAGTTTCACATCTTAAGAAATGTCGATGGGTGTATTATAATTAGTAAAACGCTCATTCATGAAGCATGTCTCGTCAACTTGCCAAACATTTCAACAAAACAAGAAAGGCTATTAAGTTAACCGTTCGAGCACGAATTATTTATGTTTGTCCTTCACGTCTTCAAACTTGTGTGTACTCGGGTGATCCGTCTGGAATCACTAATCGGAAAGTTCTTTGCATTCATTGACCAGGTGTTCACCTGAACGAATCGTGCACACGTTGTGTCATTTATATACACAACGTGGCTCCCCATCAAATTAATTCTAAATCAAGCAAGGTTTTCTTTGAACACACACATCATTATCAAGTATCTCAACATAGCAGTAAATTCTAACAATGGACATGGTTGAAAAGGTTTAGCATAGGCCTTCATTTTTTCTACAACGTCTACCTGTCTGGTATGTACGCAATTTTACAAAGCAAATGGGGTGAAATGAATAAGGTAGATATTTGAAGTAGATCTAGCCTTATTTTTGCTAAGGAAACACGGGGGAGCATTTAGGAAAATTCACCCTCAGTACACCCTTCTGAGATATGAATCATGATCACCCCGACACAAGCAATACAGACAAGATAAGCTTCACATTTAGACCATGTACCCCCATATGCGGATCCTACAAACGAGGCGCGTCCACGAAGTAGGGTCCGATGAATGAATTTAAAAAACTAGTAGGGATAAAAAAGTTTTAAAAGGGGGTTAAAATACATGCATTTCTCCTTTATTTTTCTACGTAGTCCCCATTGACTTCAAGAATTTGTTTTATATCTTGGCACCAACTTCTGTATACCCCTTTTAAAAAATCTGCCACCAGTGACTTGAGCCAGTGATTCACACCACTCTTCAGGTCATCATCTTCTGCAAAATGATGAAAAGGCAGTCACTGATTCATGTTCAAAAACAAGTGATAGTCACTTGGAGGAGGTCTGGGTCATAGGGTGGGTGGTCCTGCAGTTCCCATCCAAACTGCTGAACTAGCTGAACCGTTGAGCTGTATTGTGGACACGAGTATTGTCATACTAAAGAAGAATCGCTGATGTCATTTCTGAATTTCGCATCTGAGTCTTTTTAAGTTTTACAAATTCCTGCAGCATTAATGGTTCTTCCTCGTTCAAGAAAACCAACACGCAAGACAACCTTCACGTCCCAAATAAAGAAGCCTTGATATTTTTGATGGAACATTCCTGTTTGATTTTTTTTTCCCCCTTTGGGGTTGTTAAATGACGACACTATATCAATTATTATTTTGTTTCAACATTCGTATATGAAATACAAGTCTCGTCAATTGTTACGATTTGAGAAAATGTTCATCTCCTTCCTTTTAAAAACGCTGCAAAATCATTTGAGCTTATTCCAGGCGGGTTTTTTTTTGTGTGTGTTCTTCAGTCAACATTTTGGGGACCCATCTGGTGCAGAGTTTCTTGTAGCCTAGCTTTTCTGTCACAATTTAGTGAATGAGTGACCGTGAAACTTCCGGAAATTTAAAAGAAAGTTGTGTAAGTGTGAGATGACGGTTCTCACAAATGTTCGTGTCCACGAGTTCCACTAAATTGTCAGTCACCCACACTTGGTCGGCCACTGCACTCCTCATCATGAGCGATGGTGCGACCTTCTTAAAACATACAGACCCATTGCACCACCTTACTTTCACCATGGCATCAAGCCTGTAAACTTTACATATTCATCGATACATTTCTGCAGCGTTAAGGTTTTTGACTGACAAAAATCGTTTGACACTACAAACCTCGCAACTGGTGGGATTATTTATGATAGCACTCATTTTAAATCACTCTCACAGAACATCAGATGAGGATAAAACTGAAGTAAAGGGATCAACAGAAAGATTATGAGTTAATCAATGCTACTGCGTATCCGTGGCCCCACCTAGGGGTCTATTTTGGTGGTCATATTTCAACGGACCTTACTTTGTGGACGTATTTTCATCATTAGTAGGTTTCCCCGCACTTCTATTGTAAAATAAATACCCTGATCTGTCAATACATTCTCCACGCTTACATTCAAAAATAAACCATTAAAAGTGTGTCAAAGTTCGTTCGGCTAACATAGTTTCTATAGGTTTTCGCTGTTAGAAACAAATTCGTTATAGATTCACCATAAACACAACATAAAGAAAATCTACTTAGATATCTCAAACGTTGTTTTCCAAATGATGTTTGTAGAGCAAATAAGAATTTTCCCTTCAAAGCCGATATTAAAACTACGTCAAATTTAAAAAAAATATTTTGTACACTAGGCATACATACTACGGGAAATTTGAAAAATGAAATTGGCTGGTAGCACTATAAGTTATTACAAATCTATACTTACTCTATGGTCTTAGGAACTCGAAAGTTCATTGTCACACAAAAACACTCCCCCTACCGGTATCCCTATCTTGAGCTACCGAGTTCACCTCATTATACCCTATCTTTATCTTGATTTAGTTATATCCAGTCTGTCTCATTACACCCAATCTACTTCAGGCCCACTCTAATGTTATCCTCCAATCTACATCCAGCTCTTTCCAATGGTCTCTTCCCATTTGGTTTGCCAGTCGATATCCTGAACAACGTTCTAGAATTTTCCATTTGCGCTGCATGTCCTGCCCACCGTAATCTACGATACTTGATTAGCCTAGCATTGTTTTGTGAGGAATACAGCATATTTAACTCATCATTATGTAACCTCCCGTTATCACCAGTATTCGCATCTCTTTTAAGATCAATAACCTTGTTTTCTAACAACAGTCAACGTAAGACTGTTACCTTTCAGGGTAAATGAACACCAACAAGTTTAAAGGCAACTTTAACAGAATGTAGCCCACACCAGTAGACACGAGAACTAAACGTCGTGTTTAATAAGTGGGTTCAGGGATCGAATCCAGGCTTTGTGTAGTGAATATATTATCTTTAAAACAATTTCCCACTCGCCCTCCAAAATAATTTCGATACATTTCTTCTATATTCTAGCTTACTCAACCCTACCCATGTTTGTATTTAAATGAGGATAGCTTGGACAGATAGTAGGACGTGTTGGAACAGAAAATAGGATCAAACAATATTTCATCATCACTGTAAGCACAAAATATAACCTAAATCGTAATTTTATCGATAGTCAATTAACTACGTAGGTCTTTATTTGTGTATGTTGAGACAACCTAAATATTACATTAGCTTAAGGGCGCCGCTTACTTGAAGGTAAATATATCACATCGCAGTATTTCTAATAGAAATGTTAGATACGATGCAACAAGAACATTCAAACAACACTAAACTATCTAAGAACTTACCCTACCCTGACCCTAGTAAAAAAATCATTATTGGTTTGAAGAAAGCTAGAACTAAATTTCTAATCAATTTTTTTTATCTTTTTACTTGGAGATTTCACGTGAAATGTCTACAGTTCCATGCATTATTTTTAAACTAAAATCTTAAAATGTCTTGTTATTAATTTTATATCAAAATGTATTATCTCCCACCTCAATTTTAAAATAAGGCACCATATCTTTCGTGTGAGATTTTGATCAACTGCAACGCGTCTCAGCGCTCCTGTAGATGGGACCTTTAGAAACAATATGATTTAATGACTTGGGAGAGATTGATGCAATGCCTATAATCTATGATAGTTGTTTGAGCTAAGACTACAAAATACATCATCGTATAGAAGTGACATTTGAAGTGCACACACCATTCCTTACTCTTTACCAGAGGTGGGCAAACCGGCCGGGCTCCGATCGAACTTTTCACTTGTCAAAGGTCTCGCGATCCCCCATCATTTCTGCACTCTTCCTTCCTTTTTTATATTGTCTATACATCTTAAATGTATTCCTAAAATTCATTATTTCCTCAATGACTTATGTATCCACAGTTATGAAAAATATATACAAAATAAAATGTTAATTTTTATAATAGGCCTATACAATTTAAATATCTTGCGACATCAATTATGACCAATTAAAGTAGCTTTGGTTACAATCAATTATTATTTGAAAGTACAATACTTGGTGTATTTGCGAGTTTAATAGACTAAAAGATTGACTTTTAATGTCGATGTGGTTTTCATACGTGATCGACTGAAAATTGCTGAGAGATCGGCCAATTACTGATACTTGCTGATACTTGCTGATACTTGCTGATACTTGCTGATATTGCGCTAATACCTAGGATAACCCCTCGCATCAGGTGAGCTTAGCTTAGAACTACCGTCCCCTACCAATGTATTATCACATATACCTCTCCTGCCATAAATAAAACAGCATTTCGTTTGAGATCCGGATCAAGCCGGAATATTAGATACAAGATTACTCGCGAAAAAAAACCCGCATCAAATTGCTGTTTTCTAAACTCTTCATTTTGTAACAGTGGAATTGGAATCAGTTAAATGTTTTATTTTAATTTTTAAATAATAATTTCCTAGTTTGTTTGTTTCTAATTGTTTTAACTGGCCTCAATTCGATTGTTTCCTAATGGAGACTATGGGTTACTGAATTAACCGCCCAAGCTTCATGGTGAGCTTATTTTAGGTCAGCTTGAAATAGTTATTTTCATCAACTACTTGACGTGTTAACTATAACATACTTTAGAACGGAGGCGTTATAAGTTCAACATTTCCTAAAATAATGTTGTTCATCAAAAAAGAATAGGAAACATACTAAGCATGTGTCATCGCGCTAACGTTAGGTATAAAACCAAAAAGGTTTAGTTCTGAGGAAACACTTACAATTTAACTTTGTATACAGTAGTGAAATATTTCTCAGTAAGCCTAAAATGTCTTTAAACTGCTCATATTAAATTCACAATAAAGCAAACTTTCAAAATATATTAGAAGGTACAATTTTAGTCAAATTAAATGTGTGAAAATATTAAATTTAAGATACAGTTCCCAAGAAGGTTTCATAAATCAATTTTTGAGAATCGCAAAAGTAAAATGTAGTGAGTCATTTACAATAATGCTGAATAAACCGAAGAAAAAAGATTATATTTGTAAGACATCTACTTATGTATTTAAATGTAAACTTTTAATAGATTATGTTTTTGTGATCTAGTTGATACTGTTCCGATTGTTTTGGTCAGAAATACAAGTTTGGATACTTTGTTCAAGGAATATAAATGTACATATTAATTGTAATTTTTTAAATACTTAAAACGCAATTTTAATAACATATTACTTTATAACATAAAGTGCCCAATGTGGTATTGTGGCATTGCTAAACTAGAAATAGTACATGTAATACTAACTATATTTGTGAATTTATTATTAAATTAAATTAACTTAACAATCAAATACTGCATATCCAATATTATTTCATAGTTAATATTAAAACTTACATATTACAGCGTTCCTGAAAATTTTGTAATCAACCCTGCTTAAGACCAACACCTTCGTCTTGTACTTTTTCTACTGTTGTAAATAATTTAATATACAAATTGAAAACAGATAAGCTCTTTAAATAAAAACAAATTATATTTTAAATACTTTGAGAATATTTAAAAATTAGTTGCAAACTATTTATCCATGAAAGCAAAACAATGTATGGCTATCTTTGATGACTTTCTTCCCATATATAGTGGAGGTACCCCCTCTTTTATAGATATTTAGGGGAAAGGTGTCTGACGGGGAGTTGGCAGGCGGCCCAGAAGGACTATATGGCCATTGAAGTGGAAGACACGTGCTGATAAACGACATCGAACATAAAGGCTTCATCTCCAATACCAAATTGAGATTTTACATTCATTGTACATAGATCAGTTTTTACTTTAAGCACGTCACACTAGAAACGATGCAATGTCTTGTTGCGTTTCATTTGGCTGGATAAAAATACTATCACCATTTAGTTTGCTAAGTTCTGCTAATTATATCCCTCAACGATATCTAGGATTAGAAAAAAAATCTGGCAAGATTGAAGATTGTTCAAGAGGTGTTATTAGTCAAGAAGAACACTTGATTGGAGTTGTTGGTTGACAAATGATATACGGTAAGTGTCGTGTTTGAAGGCTTTATCTGCAGGTGTTTGAATTAAAACTATTTCCGGGCTTTAGCCACGTCAATAAAATAATTGTTTCCAGCGTTTCGGCTGTAGCTGATAAATCCCGGAGGATGGCTCCTGTGACTACAGTCGAAACGTTAGAAACCATTTCTTCGGCGTGTTTCAAGACTGGAATAGTATGGATGTGTGTCTTGTTGTTGTTGAAAGTTATGTTTGTATTTGCGTTATGTTATCAATACCAGGTATACGTGATTAGCATTATCTAACGTTACAAAAGAGTATAAAAAACGGGAAATTTTCCATAACACAACCAACATTTTCCTTGAGAGAGGACGGAAAATAGCATAATTAAAAACGAATAATCTGAGTGCAAAGAAACTAGTTGAGATCTAATCTCTGTTCACGTACCAGGCATTGAACCAGGGACCTACACGAGTATCATCTGCCACAACAGAGAGTGATACGAGCAAATTAATTCAAATAGGATATGAACAGGTTAGAATAATTTATCAGTTGTTTATTAAAATAGATTTAAAAAATAGCAATGTCATGAATGTATTTACCATTGTATTTACCACGTGGTTCATTTGTACAGTTTCTCTAAATAGAAAAATAAATATTTTGTTCACTTTTTTGAAGTAAATGTTTAGCTATGTTTAACTATTCATTGCCCTTTCATAGAACTGGTTCACATTATACTAAAAATATCATATTATACATTCATATTTATTAGATTAACTGTTATAATTTAAATGTTAAATTGTTTGTTTAATGTGGCACAGTAAGTTAATACTTATTTAATAACTTTTTAATGTATTATAGTACTTCTCTATAGTTAAGTTTTACTTTATAACATTAGGAACTCGAAAGTTCATTACCACTCTCACAAATGTACGACACTTATCCCTATCTTGAGCTAGTTATATCCAGTCCACCTCATTACATCCTATCCTTATCTTAAGCTAGTTATATCCAGTCCACCTTATTACAGATATTTCTTTCACGTCCATTCAAATATTATCCTCCCAGCTGCGTCTAGTTCTTCCCAATGGTCTATTCTCATAGAGTTTGTCAGTGAGTACTCTGAAGAATGTTCTAGAATCTCCCACTCTCCTTATCAACTTTAATAATCTAATTTGTTTTATGAATTGATAATATGTAGTTGTCTATACACGTTCAACAGTCCAAGTATTAATTATTAAAATATTAAATATTAGAGGCATTATATAAAACCAATAAGTTTTTACAACAATGCTATTTTTTAAACTTACTTCCCAGATGATGGGGACGTGTCACCAAATCATTGATCGGGAGTATGTGAAATATTATCTCCATGAATATTATTCTAGATTTTCAAGCTAGATATGTGAAGTTTACAATCCCCTCCCCTTCCATAATCCCATACCTGCATTGGCTTATTTATTATATGATTCTTTTCATTGAGTTGATCACGAGATGGGAGGTTCAAGTAGAAGGCATCATTTATAACAACATATGGGATGGTTTTTTAGAACTGTATCTCACATATTTATTAAGTCCACCCTTATTACTTTAAGCAAATATCAGACAAATGGATAACATTAACTTTATTCAATTTGTGGATAAAATAAATAACTAGGATTATGTAACTTTCTGAATTAAAAGTTATACAAAATGTACTTTCATTTTTGTCTCAACATAGAGATCGTAAATACGTCACAATATAGAGGTAATAAATAAAAATCCACCTACTGTACACAGATTGTCTGTACATGAGGGGGTGATTACCAACATCCTCCCCACTTTTACCAAATTTCAACAGCAGGGTGATAGTCGGACCGTTGATTCCGTAGCCATCAGGCGTCCAGAAACGTACTCTCCTAATCTGATTGTCTCACCCAGGTATTACGTCAGTGTTCAGGTTTGTTTCTCTGTGAGACCCATTGTTTTTAAGCTCCATCATAGTTTAATATGGTCGTCTGAAAGTATATGTCTTTACTCCAGCGTGATTTTATTAATTACTACCTGATTGATTGTAATACCATCCCTGTTGCAAATAAAAATCCAACCGAATACTGACGGTAGTAACATCAACGCAAGGGAGATGCGTATTGAATAGATGTCCTCAACTCTTTTCCAGTAGTAGTTTCCTCCTGTAAGGATTTAATTGGGAGGATCCTGTGACTCATCCTTCAGATCAGCCAGCTGCAGTTTTGGTGTGTGTGATAGGATCTCGACGTCGTAGGGGGCGGCGAATAGACATGCTAGCTCTCGAACTCAGTGAATGATGTCGTGGCTCCTGTCCAAGTTCCATGGATATTGAAACGAACCAATGTGTGCTGGCTCCAAGTGGCTGAAGTTGATTCTAAACCGAAAACACATTTCGCTGTTAGTGATGTTATTTCAATGGGTCTAGTAGAAGCTTGCAGCTCTAGGGCTATATTAACTTCCTTCATCTGGAACACAGAGTGTGTATTTGATCAGTTCTGTTGCTCCTGTGATCCAAATCGTGTAATTTGTAAATACGCTAGGTTTGGTGATGAGTTGTATGTCTACTCTACCAACAGAAGTGAGGAATGTTTGTAACTCGCTAATAATTGACTGATAAAGTTTCTTCCTTTTGGAACATAATTCTTTGGTCCTGTGACCTTGATACAGGCGAGGAGAACCATGTTTAGTGGTCTTTAGTTCCTGTATTCAGTCTTTTACTTATTATTATTATTATTATTATTATTATTATTATTATTATTATTAGCACTGCGTCTTACTAACCGTCAGGGCTATACGAACCTACGCTAATGTGTAATAAATGGTAGGGTGATTGTGACATGAAATGGGGGACCTACAGTTTAACGTGGAATCCGAACCACGTTGGAGGCCTAGAATTCCACACATTCACAAGTTGTGATTAATAAACGTATTGTCAGAGGTGAAGGAAAGGTTTGGCAATCAGATAAATCTGTGCCTCGATTGAGGATTGAACCACGGACCTCCAGCACATAAGTCTGCATTCTTGTGCCCAGTGGCCCCTACATTCACAAAGGCACCAAACGCATCTTTGGCAACTTCTTTAAATCTATATTCTCTTTTAGGCTGAGAAGGAACTTAAAGCGAGGCTTCTATAGGTGTAGAGATATGAAATAGAAGCACGTAGATTCTTGTTTTATGCGTTATAAGTAATCATTCTACTTCTTCATTTAGAGATTACTCGAGTTTCAGTATGTGTCCTTCCTTAAACCCTTATATTCTAGTGTAAATAACCCATCGATGACAAAAGTAATCTAGAAAGAGACAAATTATATTTAGTGCCAAGACCCTACCATATCTCCCAATGCTTAGAGTACTTTAATTCCTCAGTTGCATTCAATTCGCGGGGTGTTCAATTCCTCTTGAGTACAATGCTGCATAAGTTATATTCCTTCTAAATGATACTGATGAGCCTGAATTATTCTGTTCTTGTCAACGTAGCAAGATCGTCGAATGTTAATTGTATCTTCTTACGTGTCCATTGTCACGGAAATACCATATACTAAGTGCTTCGGCTCAACTTCCAAGTATCCGTGCATATTTAGGTGTGGTATAGTTGATATCTAGAATTGCTCCCAGAAGCGTTACCACCTTTCTAAATATCCTGAAAACGCCTCTAATCCCGTGGAGGTAGGTCTCACTGTCTGCGTAGCAATTACTGGAACAAGTTACGTTAGTGGGGCACGTGACGTCAATCAAGGATGCATATAGTGTAAGTTTGATACATTGAGTAGCCCCCTGAATTTCCTACTTGCCAGCATCCATACAATAATCAAGATTCACACCGTTCCACATAGGCCTTGTATTCTTCATTCGTGAGTAAGTCATGAATAATGTCCTCTAAACTAATTGAACGTTCCAAGCTATCCCGAATTAAATCTTGCTAGTGCTCATAATCGTCAATGGACGTGGAGTTTGTGAAGTAGTTAAATTATTTAATGTACCTCTTCTTGTCGAAGAACTTATCCACTTCTAGAATATATAGCTAACCATGGTTCTTTGAAAAATAAGAAAGAAGAAGTCCCGTCTCAATCCGATGAATACTTTTTGAGTTTACTGGAAATAAACATCTCGGCAGAGAGACGAACATTCTAAAAAATAACTATTTGGTTTCCTTATCATTTATACTATCAATAAGGAAAGAGAAACACTACCAAAATTCAAGTTCGCAGAAAAACCTAACCGGTGTACCCGTTCTTCGGACGGGGAGGCTATAAAGTAGCTTTGTTCTTTTATAGTATATAAAATTAATCATAGAAAAAGTAACCCAATCTTAAATTGTGTATAAGTATTAAACCTTTCATTGCTTTTAAATTGTGTTACTAACGTGAAAATTAGGCTGACTAAAACACAATATCAAAGTAGAGATTATTTTTTTCTTAGCACCACGTATTAATACCCGTTTGAGTTATAGGCCTACATACTAATTACGCTAATGGTTTTAGGGATTAGGCAGGTTATACTTATAGGAAGTGTATCGGCATTTCCACGGAGGGAGTGTGGAAAACCATTTAGGAAAAAACCCCTTCAGTACTCCCAGTCAATATTCGAACCTTGATCTCACAGTAGTCGGCACTCTTGTCTACTGTGATAGGAGTGCGTCAGACCATACGGCCACCAAAGGAGGTATGGTGCTAGATCAAAAAGTAAGAAGAGTTTCATATACTAATAATTTGGTTGTTTAAGAGTTAAACCAAATAAATGTCATTATATAAAGCAATATACATCTAGAGCATAGTATGTTTAAAAAGTGTTTAAACAACTGTAAGATACAAACAAGTGTTTTTTTAACAGATTGTCTATATCATTTTGGTATACCTACATGTGCATATACACATGTGCAAAGTTCCTCCTCATATCTCTTGATATTTGACTAAGTCTTGCCCTTGCGTGCTCAGTGTCAAATTCTGGAACATTATATGCTATATTCCCATCCTTCAAGATGGAAAAACACATTATAACCCTCCACTCATGTCTCGATGACGTCACGTCTCATTCTGAGTAGACCCTTACCTACCTCATCCAGTCTATACAACACTATCAAGTGTGCACTCTTCTTACATCAAGAGACTATACTATAGCTGTGAAGTGCTTTGTGAGAAAATGAGTGCTTTATGTGATGAGGACAGGTTAAACACTTTTTAACAATTATATCCACTATATACGATAATATACGTATACCATTTAAAAAAAACTCGTACGGCTCTCCTCCGAGGTAGCTATTGCCTCTCTGAGACACATTAAAACTATGTCTATACATTTGACAAAAGTTTTCACCTAGCAGCATAACTTGGCCCACACTCTCTAGTTCAGCAATGTTCGCCCCGTCTTCATTTCTTCTTAACGGGTAACGTTGTATATATATCCCAACCGGTGTTACTTCTGTCAAAACTTGTATTCTATTATCTTATTTCCGTCCGACCCTGTCCAATTTGGTATAAAATATCTGACTCCTCATCTCAGGAGGAGGAGTAGGTGACTCAGATGTATCTTGCAGGAGGTTGGCTGTGTCTCCCTTTTTTAGACGATAGACCGGGCCCTTGAAATCGCATTCTTCCAGAGTCTTACTGGGCTCTTACATGCCTAGGTTTGTTATTCCCAGCCTGTGCACGGCCTATTCGCACATATATATATCTATTACCGTTCATCCCCGACTCTATACTGTAGATAGGTATCACTGATATTGATAAGACTCAAATGATCCTATGAATAACCTAGTCAGAGGAAGATTTCGAATGTGATAAAGCCCCTCGTCCACCACTTGTATTATAGGTCTGGCCAGCTTCTCCCCTACGTGATGTCTCCTGCATCGAGCCATGACTTGTCTGTAGATTCAAACCCTAACCGTTAAACGTATGCTCATGTCAGGATGGGATGTTTTTTGAGCTCTGGAGCTTCTTGGAAGTTCACACTTCATATTTTTGAGCAGGTACAATCTGGGATTTAATAAAATGATCTTGCATATATTGAGCTGCTCTACCAATCAGTCTGAGGTGTAGCCCTTTGTAAAAAATATCCTTATGCTTGCTGATACGAACGATATTGCTGACTTAAAACTTGTTTCATGTAGGATAAAAACATTTAGGACACCAATAAACTGTTTGTAAATGACCAACGTCTTAAACGTCGATAGGTCTCATATTGATACTCGAGTGTACTGTTTTGTTTTAGTCATAAAATAGATAATATCGATCTATTGATATGATTATTTTATTGAAAATCTTCATAATATTGAGCGTCCGATTGAATAGTTCGACTAAACTGACCTTAACATTACCGTATGTATGATAATTTTTAATCCTTTTCTTTGCCATGAGAGTTTTGAAATCGACGTTGTAAGAATCCATAGAATTAACTTTTTGCATATGAACTACAGGAGGTAAACCGTTAGCGGTGACTTGTCGAAGAACGTATACCATAGAAGCGTCAGATTTCTTTCCCATCTTTGTTTTTACAGGTGCGGCCTAAGCACGTTTATAATATACGTGTATGCCTGTAAGGAGGTATTTGTATCCCTTATTTGATCTGGAGTAAGATATCATCTCCACAAGATCAGCCTGGAGCAACTCGTTCAAACCCCACGCACTGACAGGTCTTTTAGCAAAACGTCGTCGTCTTGCTGGGTGATTAAGTCGAGAGAAATCTCTCTCTTGGTTGCATATATGATTAGGGTACAGATGGGATAAAAACTTCATACGATTATTCCCGTCTCACGTGATTCTTTAATAATTAAAACGATCTCTTCATGGTCAGTGATATGACCGGATCTGATTAATGCGTACAGAGTCGTAATCGATCTACTAATTAGTTAGGATCGTCCTACTTGGTGCAATCGGTTTCTCTTCTTCTGTCTGTCTTGTATAATCGTTTATCACTCGAGCTTATCATGAAACATAGATTCAAAGACTTGGGACCGGTGCGTGATTTGAAACGACCGTGAGGTTCGTTACTATTTGGAGGTGCCTTCCTCTACTTAAACATAGACTTGTAAATGTCCAGATCCTTCTCGGAGTAATGAGAAGGTACCCTGCTGAATAGTGATTCTAACAGTCATCGGGTATACGGTACAGATATATTATGGAGAAATACTGTTCCGTTACTTTCATTGAACACTATAGGTGTATCACCAAGTATGGGTGTGTCACCGTCATGACAAATGCCGAAAGTCTTATCGAAATGAGATTTAGTTACATAATGGTAGGACTCTAATAAGCAGTTGTTAAGGATTCTCTAAGATGTGAATTATATATCCTCTGGTTCCGATCTTGTCATCTTCACCATTTTGTTTAGTGGTTTTGGGATAAACTAATATATTTCCTGGCAATGACTCATGACGTGGAGTACGTAACTGCTTATACTTTCGATTAATATTCTTACTCACTTTGATGGTATCCTCAACCACCTTTGTCGACATGGTGCAAGCTATTAATGCTCCGTCTGATGAACTAACTCCGTATAATATATAGGCACCTGTAAAACCTAACTCTACATGTAACATTAGCCGTGTCGAGGTGAATCCTTTCAACGTGAAACATATGATATCATTTACTGTCACCTCAAAAGGTAACACTTTTATTGGTTTTGGGTTCAATAAACAGAATACGTCGTTCAAGTTCACACACATGGTGGAACACAATCCTACCAACTTGTTTTGAGAGTCACAGGTCACAGTCATGAACTTTTATCCTCTTATTTTATTTTATTGGATACACAATAAAGTTTTCCTATAAACTTATATTACATGCTATCAATTTATAATCACTCATTTAAGTCACAAATATCTTCAACATCACTAAATTTATATGATAGTGGTGTTGAGAATATTTGTGAAACTATGTTTTCCCTCTTGAAGAAGCGTTCTTCATCAGGGTTAGGTTTCTTATGATTTAGTTACTGTGTGTGGGTGCTTCTCTGTTTAATTTATGATATATATCCTTGAAAAATCTCTAACAGCATTCTACTTATTTTCATTTTAATGGATATCAACCACCCTCGTTCTTCTGTCCAAAAATGTGATTGTTCTAAGGATCGTATATTGAATAAACTGTAGTCTACTAAAGTGGGTTTTGGCTTCGGAGCTCTAAAGATACATCCATATAGCGATGTGGGTTTTATAACGCTTCTAGAGAGTATACGGTTATTTTGTTGTCTAGGTTTACGGCTTTTAAAAAGGGCGTACAATTGGAGGAATCGTCCAAAGCTTTTTTTTTTACATTCAATGTTCCGATGAAGTGCCAGTTTCTTGTTTAGTATGATGCCCAGATATTTTAATTAGTTCTGCAATTGAACTTTATTGTTGTGCAATTTAAGACTCTGCGGATGGTTTTCTAGCGTCTTGATAAAATAATCGCTGATGATTTGGCAGGATTTACTCAAAACCACCATTTTGTGAGCCAATCTTCTAATTTAATGTAATATCATGGCATAGTTAAACTCACGTAATTTATGTTTCTATGAAGCGTGTAAATAAATAAGCATGTCATCAGCAAAGAGTCTCATCTTAATTTTATCACTGGTAGGTACGTGGATACAAATATTAAGTATAGGTAAGAGGCCAAGACAGATCCTTGGGGTCCTTACACTCATATGGCATGGTGTTTTGACTTTCACCTTTGACTGTTACTTTAAAGCCTCTGTGTTGTAGGAAGCTATTTACTTATCACCCAGGTATGAAAATTGAAATTTAAAATTGTTTGTATAAGGACCGTGTTCCAGACTTTGTCAAACACTTTCTCAATATCGAGGCAAATATATAGCAGCTGAGTTTACTGGTGGAATCTTTAATTGGATTATTTGACGTGATCAACTAATGCATTTATTTTTTAGTGTCGAGATCTAAATCCGAATTGTAAATCATAACAAAGCAGTATTGATTTATTCAGTTTTATTATAAGATGGGCTACCACTTTTAATGGATGATGTTTCAACATCTCATTTGTAATGAGATTGTGGCCAGGTGCATTATTTCTAAGGAAATTTCTTATAATGTATTGTGGTGCATCGAGTGTGATCTCCTCAGCCTGGTCTCGTGTTGGTCCGTGCAGAAAATTCTGTACTGTCTTTGTTGCATCTCTTTTGAAGTAATCGTCTTCAGGATCTATATTGGGTCCGAGAATGCCACCGTGATGGCTTCCGCTTATCCACGCTAGAGTATGCCATCCCTCTGGCTTCATGAATAGGCACTGTAGTGTTCTTTATGTTTAGGTTTCTCAACTGTCTCGTCACTTTTCATATATTTGCTCCGGCCAATTATCTGTTCCAATTTGTTCGAAGTATTTAGATTAACTTCCTCTCAACCTGGGCCTTAAGTCGATTGTACTTTGCTCTGCATTGAGTAGTACGATATACCATATACTCACCACTTCCTTCTTGCCTCACGTTTACAAGAAATCATGAAGTCCAGTTATAAGTCATGTTGCAATAGTATATTTATTATTGCCGTTTCGTATTCCTTTCGAAGCTTTGTCAAGAGTACTCGCACAGCCTCAAAGATATCGTCTGGTGTTTCAATTTCGAGATTGTTGGGTAGCGTGGTTTGATTTATTGCCTTTTTAATATTTTAATAAGTCTGACGCGTTGCTTATCGGAGTCCCCTGATTTCGAATTCTGTGATAAGGTCGATCTCACAAAATAGAGAGCTGTGATCCGAATACATATCGCTCAGGACATTTAGATTGTCTCCTGTTAATTTCTAGTTATTTAATATCACGTCCAGAATGTCTGGTCTTTACCTGTGATTTAAGGATTAGGAAGTGGGTTCCTCAGGTTCCAGCAATACATAGTAATTTTCATTAGCATGTTGTAAAAGAACGCGTCGATTTCGAGGCGTCATCCTGCTATTCCAAGCAGCATGTTTAGTTATTATTAAGGTCACGCTGTGAAGATAAGGTTACTGTTTTGGTGATGGTGTCCAAGTCTCTTGGAAGCATGAGTTTAGTAGGTGATTCATACACTGCAACGAAAAGTATGTTTTCTTGAACGGTGTTTAAAGAGATGGCTGTTTCCTCTATATTCTCTAAATCTATAAAGGTTTATTAGTAGTGGAAAATATAGCTCTTTACTAGAATGGCTATCCCTTCTCCTCTTCCAGTCTATCTATCATTCTGATAAATTTCATGGCCAAAATAGCTTAACTACTTAGTCTATTTTAGATTAGTCTCGTTGATGAGAGTTACATCAACACCGATGTCTTAGGTAGATCTTCAAATACCTTTGTTTACTGAAGGAGGCCGTTTGCAATTCCAGATGAGCACTCTTAATTGACCTATATATATATATATATATATTTTACAGTTATTAAAAGTCATCTTCACCACCTCTATCATTATTATTAATTTCTCAGTCTTGGCTGAAGTTTGTTAACATTTCTTTAAATATGGCCATAAGTGTGCTAGAAGGCCAAATATGTTGATTTCCTTTAATATTTTAAGTAAATCCTTGATATTTCAAGCAGGAGAAATCGTCTCTTGTGTTGGTTGGATTGTAGTTTGTGGTTGGTTTTGAATTGATGGATGATAAGATCTATTTAGATTTGATACTACTGAATAAGATCTATATAGAGCTCACGACTTTGTGTTTTTTAACCTTTTCTATTTCCTGCTCATCATTGGTGGTGGAGGTTTCCTTTATTTGATGTCTTGATTAAGTTGTTTCATCGGTTTTGTTCTAATAGTTTTAAGTAAACTGGGTACTTGCTATAGTTGGCCGTGTGGCTGCCATAAAAGTTTATACAATTTGAAAGAGTCACGTTTTTCCTCATTGTGAAGCCAGATGGAAGTGAAGGATTTCATGAATGTATGTGTTAACACAATTATTTTTAAAGTAGCAGAATTTTTGACATATATGGTACTGTATGATAAACTTTTTTGGGGAAATGTAATCACTTTTGGCTTTTGTCTTGTGTATGTAAATAATGCCAAAATTCTTCTGAGATTATTCATTTCATTAAGTTGATGCGTATGAATACTGACAATAACTTAAACATTTGCAAGAGGGTCTCAGGGGGTTGGATTCTTCATGGAGTCCCAAAACCCTTGTCTAGGAGCTTAGACTTTATTTATTCCATAGGCATATTTGGTTGAGGACCTTTGAGTAAAACTTTAAGTGGCTTCTCTCTATTAATTGAATATATATGAAACTCCTGGCCTGTATTGATGAGGAAAGTTTGTGTCATCTTGAAGTCTTCCAGTATTGCCACCTGTAACTTGAAACCATCCTGGATGTAAATTAATTTAAAATCATATTTCAGGTTTTTCCTCATCGATTTAGGGTTTGTCACATATTCCGCTATTCCTGCAAAAACTATTGGTGGTGGATTTAGTCTGTATTGAGTTGAGTATTCAGCTCACTCAGTGAGGTTTACCGTGATTGACATACTTTGAATCTCATGTGTTTCAGCAGATGCTAAAATGGGCTACTAACTTTTACTCCTTTCTGCACTTTGTTTGGTCCAATTTAAATCGATGTTTCCCCTTCAGAGCTAGTACGTCAGTGAAACCCTCTTTCATAAAGATATTTGATCCAAGATAAACATTATTTTCACTTTTAAAAAAAGAAGTATTATTTTCAGAACAATTTTATTAAATATTCTTGACATGATCTTAAGCCTCGATGGACATTTGGGATATCAACTTTTAATTATGTGTTCTGGTACGCTGACACTTCAATACATTCTAAAATATTATTAATCCTAGGTAAGTTTATTGCCCCTTAAAGGCCCAAAAATAGAAGGTAGCTCACATCTGTTTGTTGAATGAGCTGCATGGTTTTATTTCAATCTCCCAGTAGCATAATGCTACTAGACCAGAACCAGAATGAACTATCACCTTTCTAACTAATACTCCTGTTCTCGCAGCAGTTGCATAGAGGAATGTACGCTCTTTCCTGTGTGTTCCTGGCGTCCTTGTTTGTTTGTATGTCTATCCACTCTGAATACCAGAACCATCTTTCAGAGGAGGTATTAGCTCGTTAATACCTAATACTACCGATCAGTGATCACAGATCATAAGATAGTTTTGTGAATGTGTTTGTTTATTGTGAAAGGTAAATAGAGTTTGGGAAGGAGATGGAGTGAGTTTGATTTTGTAATATTTCTAAATCGAGCCCTAGTAAATTGTAAAGGTAAACACAGGCGCTGTTGGGCCTGGTATGAATGTTGGAGTGTGTGTGGTAGATGGGCAGAATCGAGTATTTATAAGAATCAAGTAAATATTCGATTATTTTTTTAAAAAAATCTAGTACTAGAGTAAAAGTAGTCGAGTATTTAAGAGGGAACATACATTCGAATACATTTCTAATAATAATAATTTGAGCTTTATTTTTAGAGTAGGGTTGTGAAACATGTGCTCATTGAGTTTTTAAAAGGAATTTGACATTAATAATATAAGCTTTTCCTGTCTTGACTGAACTCCCTCCTCATTTCTTCAAGTTTTACATTGCTTGACCAATGTAGAGTCATTACAAAGCTATGCGTATTAAGGAGGTTTCATAATAGAAAAAATAGTGCTGGTTGATAAAGAATTGGAATATATTTTTATATAAAACTAAAATTTAGAGCTAAGAAACCATAAGCTATCTAAGATCTATAGTTTTAAGTTTTAAGATAGGCACAAATGTTTTCTATGAATATTATTTATTATGTATTTGTAATTATATTATATATATATATACAAATGTAGAAAACAATTTACTTTATTTTATAAAGAAATTTTAAAATAAAGTAAATTGTTTTCTACATTTGTATATATATAATATATATATATATATATTAAATATAATTACAAATACATAATAAATAATATTCATAGAAAACATTTGCGCCTATCTATAACTAAAGATCTTAGTTAACTTATGGTTTCTTAGCTCTAAATTTTAGTTTTATATAAAAATATATTCAAATTCTTTATCAAACACCTAGCCATCATTATTTTAAGTCGAGTTGTTTGTGATAAATCTACTACCATTGAAGTATTATTTTTACGTAGTGTATTAAGTGAGCTAAACAGTGAATAAAATCGAACAACATAATTTAGCTACACGGGAATCAAACTCTGGACCTAAAATCAAATGAAGTGATGATATAAACGTACTATTCAAATTTTAAAAGGATCATCAATGAATCTTTATGTTTGTTTTAACCACATGTTTTAAACTTAATTTAGTTACTTTTTTTATTTATTTTACATACTATATTTTATTTACTAAGAAATCGGTTTCAACGTTTACTTAGTTACTAGTATGGGGATCGGATCACCTAGTAAAAAGAATCGAGAATTTTTGACCGATTACTTTTAAAACGAATCGGAGACGTGATTCGAAATTTTTTTATCTTGATCTTTGATTCTTGGCTGTATATCTTCTAGTATTTAATATTGATATATTATGTGAAACAGTTTAACCATTAATGTTTGAGTTTCCCGTTACAAAGCATCTATGACTGAAAAATGAGATTTATGGTAGAATAGGATTTGTATTAAAATAACATGGTAACTATACCAACCAATAGGATCCATTATACCTAAATATAAAGGAAAAAGAGCAAATAAAAGAATACCAGGATCTGACTAATTTAAATCGATTAATCCCGGAAGAATTGGGTACAGCCGATTATACAAGAGAATCAATGTTCTCGACTACTTTCACTCGATTATGCCTATCACTTGTGTGTGGTGCCTAAATGCCATGAAAGAAAAACATAAAATCATGTTAAACACTATGAAGGATAAATATTGATGAATGTGAACATGATTTTTTAATAGGACATACGTTTTTACCAAGAGGACAGTTAGGAATGAATAGTAAGGAAAGGACAGGGGTACTGGCTGGTGAGGAATTTCTTGAAAACAATACGGGATTTTTTTAAATTTTATGCCAGTCTCGCTTCTTATACTTCCATGCTTCTCAGGGTTGTACTGCCCTTGCCTTCCGACAGTGTAATTTGATTCCAAATCTTGGGCTTTGATATAAAAGCTCCTCTTACGGTCTCTGCAGATCTCTTTCAGTGTTTGCTCCAAATCACGGCATCAATGAATGGATTATTTGTCCATAAGGTGACCCCTAATTAATATCTGAGTACCTTGTTCTGAACCATCTGTAGTTGGCTCAAAAGATTTGGGGCCACATAGTTTCATGCTTCACAGGCTTAAACAGGTATTGGCTGGACTAGATGGCTATATAGGATAATATTTGTTTTTGTCTTCAACACCTGGCCTTTAAACAGCCCGCAGCTTTGGACAAAGAACCCCATAGCTTTCGCTGTGGGCTTTCCAGTCGAGTCGGGAATTCAGTACGACACAGAGGAACTTTAACTCATTTATAAAAGGGATCTCCTCACTCAGGCCAATATGCTGCTTTGGAGCCTGCCCTTTTCTTTAAGAGATCACGATCGTCATGGATTTTACATAGTTAATTTTAATTCTCCACTTTTCCAGTCAGCTACCGAACAGATCCAGAAAGCGTTGTAGGTGCATAAATGCTTACTTCACCTTTCTGTGTGCTGTGTAAAATATATTTTAATCTTAAAATAGCCTGATGTTAATTTTGGGATCAATGTAAATATCAACAACGTGTATACTAAACAGATATTGTGATAAAGCTGAGCCCTGTGGCACTCTCGCTCCAACAGAATACAGATATATCTTCAATTACATTTTAACTTGAAAATGACATCCTGGGGAAGATTCCTTATTGTATCGACATATTTCCTTGGGGACTTGAAGTCATTCATCATTTAAGAAGATTTTTTTCTAATTCAGTATAACCATCAGACAAAGTGAAGAAATTGAATTTCCTGAGTGTAAAAGTCAGTAATGAAAATAGTCAAACCACCACGGTCATGGCATTTTAAATTTGCACCTACAAAAAGATTAATAATAAAGCGAACTGCTAGTGGGAACATAACAGTGCGAAGGGAAACGTCTTATTGTATTGATGTTGGAGATAGTAAAACAGTTGTAAAATGGGAGGAAATATTTGCTCAAATTAAAACTGGAGTTTTATTCGCGGGCCTACCACCAAAACCAGCGAAATCTGTAGATGTAGAAAAACTGGTTTTGAAACTTTATGGACCACAGTGGTGAGACATAGTCAATTTGAAATGGTATAGTAATGCACTTACACCTAGACTGAAGCAAGTGAGGACTACGATGGACCCAAGAATTATGTGGACTTTGCAGTCTATAGAATAGTTTGAGAAGTAATAAACCTAATAAAGACATTATAAAAAACAATACGCAATGTAACGGTACTAGTTTAGTACGTTACAATAAAGCAACCCCACCCCACCTCATGTTAACCTACAAGCATAAATTCTCTTTCGATTCATACTACCCACTCCTAAGAACGTCGACATTTACTTATATCTCATAGAATAGAACCCTTCTCTATTCTAGTTCCATGTAGTTCCAAGCTAAACACAAACATTTTAATTCACTATCAACTCTCTTCAATGTAAACTGTTAAAGTACTTACTCTCTTAATCTTCTGGCTAGCACAGCTTTCAAGCCTGGCCTAAAATCAACACGTCCTAAATTGGCGAGTGGGGCAAATCTGCCATGGTGTCTCTACAGCTGATGTTCCGGTCGGCCTGCTCTCAAGTATCTGATGGGTCATTCTCGAAACAGCGTTCAAGACTTGGCGCGGACTTACCTGCCCTCTGGCAGAGAGTGGAACCAACCACCAAATCATCACCTATCCACCTGCGTCATCAGCACTTCCAGTTAAAAAGATCACTAACAACAAACCTGGGGTGATCTTGTTGGAGACGTGATGGCCAATAGAAGAGCGGGAAGAGAAACGGCCTACGTGATCTTTTGAATGTAGCTGTCCACCAACGTGACGTCACCGGCTAGTTTCTACTACTCCCACTATTGTTTCGCTTGGCAACAAGACGCTATAAGAATGGCGGCACACAAGAGAACGTTGACTATTAGTTTCTACACAACCGAGGAAGAAGGAATATTAGATTCAACACCATCAAGGACGGTGAACCATTAGTTTATACACCAACGAGGACGGTGGATTATTAGATTCAGCTCCATCGAGGATGAACAACTATTATTCGTTTCGACGTCATCGAGGATAAAGGACTATTTGTTTCGGCTCCACCATGGATGGACTTTTGATACGCGTATGGACTGTTAATATTCGATATCGTCTGGAGACGATCTTTCCTGGATAAGGGCTCTAACCGGAAAGATGTAAAAATATGTAAATCTTCGTTATTATTACTTAAACTTAGATAATTTAAATTAGGACTTTAAATTTTTCACGTTAGAGATTAACTTGTAATTTTTGGTTTAAAAATGAGTATTACTGTAGAAATCTTTTACTTTCAAAGTCTATTATTTTGTGTCGCTCCTCACGCGCTTGCTTCTTATTTCACTTGTAAATATTTAATTATTGCTGATCGTGCACAAGCTAAGTTTGTTTAAGTGCATTTAAATTTAATTTAAAATCATTCAAATTAATTCCTTTGTTTGCTAACATATTTATGTAACGTAAATTTTACTGTTTGCCTTAAATTTATCTTTAAATTTAACAAAGTCTTTTTTATGAATATTAATTTTGTAACCATTGTTGGTTGTCGTTTATCCCGAGACTTTCTAAAAGGCTTTTATGTTGTGGTTTCTAGTAGTCCCGTGAGAGATTCGACTTACTCACGTTTGTTGTAACATAACCGTTTCTGTTACTGTGTGTCAACTTTTGTATTTTGAACCAGACACTTTCTTAATTTTTGGGGCTCATAAAGCTATTTGTGATTCATAATTATGTGTAATTATGATTATTTGTTTTCTGTAACTATTTAAAGTAAACATGATCTATTCAACCCTGCCTGTTATTCTTTTGTTTCTCGTTGAAACTTTCTATTGTAGCATGTTTTCCAACTACATATACAAGATGACCCTTAAGGCCACTTGAACTATTGTTTTTATATTTTTCAATAAACTATTATTATTACATTTAAACTTTGCTATTACTTCTTTCTATTATTATGTATGTTAACTTTCTCCCTCTCATCCTTGGAGTATATTTTGGTGGTGGTGGTGGTGTCGGTGTTTTAATTTAAATATTTTTTTCAAATACTATTTTTTTCAAAACAAACCTCATGTAAAATAAAATTTGATTAAATCTATTTGCAAATGATTTTCTTCTCCTAATAGACTCAAGCCAGCCCTCTTTTGATTTTAGATCGTAATTATTTCAAAATGAGATCTGTCCATCATGTACTGTTTCAAACTGAAGCATATCCAAATAACAGCTGTGACGTGGTTCTTGTACAAACATTTTCTGCTTAAAGGTAGCCACCGGACTGGACTTGACATGACTGGACTATAAGAATATGCGGCACAACGAACAGACTTTAGTTGACTGTGTAGTCTAAAATATCTAAGTTTATTCTGCATTTCTCTCAGCATAATATGAATTCCGGGCAAAAGTTATTGGATTTAAGTTCTTAATCCGACTCAGATGAAAAATTTTTGGATTGCTGTGCATTAGGGCTATCGAAAAGGGAGACAACATGGATAAATAAATATGTGAAATAAATAAATGTGCTAGGCTAGTTTGATACGTTAATAAAATCTTTGACAGATGAGCAGTTTAAAAACTACTTTCGACTAACAAAATCCGATTTCAAATATATTCATGATTTAATCGCATTCGACATTCAAAAACATGAGACAAACTGGCGTAAGCCAATCAGTACTGAATATAAATTTGTCGTCATTTTAAGGTAAGAAATCTTATTTTTTATAAAGATATCTACAGAGATAAAGTAAATTACGTTTAGCAATTTTATAATAAAAAAGGTTCAACTGTGTTCAGAAAATAAGAGCACATTTCGTATGTTAGCATTCATATTCAGATTTACGATTTAAAGTGCGTAACTAAGAATAAACAAAGATTTATTGCAAATAGTTTTGATATATTAGGGCCCCACCCATTAAAAAAAAGCAACGCAATATTAAAATAAATCAAGCACTGCATTCATAAAATCAAATGGTTTATTTAAAAAATTCTAGTAAATAAAAAATAAAAAATAATTATGATTAAATCTTAGGTACGGTAATAAAAGTAAAGGTATTAAAGGTAAGTAGTTAAGTATACAGCATTCTTGAACCTTACTGGTGTGTATCGTATTATTAAAAAAGGAAAGAAAAAAATTAATTTGTGTTTATAAAATTATTGTAAGGTCTCATCCGCAAGTCTAAAGACTTCCCCCAAATACTTTCGTTATTATTTCTTCAAGGCTGGAAAGTAAAATCATTTTCTGCTGAAGTACTTGTGTAAGTACTTGCTTATGACTGTCCCTGAGGTACATCAAGAGAAACGTATGAATAATCCATTACATCTTCTACTTCCAACACAATAGCAAATAAATTCAGCTTGACTGACTTGTGCAGATCAGGACTTAGCTGTTTCGTTGCTTCATACATCGAATCAATAAATAGTTTCAGACCATCTTTTGGGACCATATCCCGACACTGCTCTTCTCTTCCCTTTATTCCTGCTTCTCTAATCTTCACCTGCTGTCGGAGAAAGTCAAGGGTAGGTATCAGGTTTAACTTTTTTCGATTTATTCACAAGAACCTCATTACATACCGTTTCCTGTTCACTTTGCGGCTGACTGTTTTCACTGTCAACGCTCTCACCAGGACTCATGAATTCATTTATTTCTGCTTGTTCGGTGGTATGCTGGGTCTATCTTTCATATATGGTTGCTGGAAGGACATTTTTTCACAATATTTCGAAGCTTCAGATATACTTCTGGGTGATTTCACGCGTTTTAAACTACTTCTGTAGGCATCTTGTAATTTAATCCGAGCAGTTTTTGCTTCATCCTCTACAAAAAACAAACAAAAAATAACTCTTAATCCTCCTTTTTGATAAATAATAATATTCTTACTATTGATTAATAATAATTATGTAATAATATTAATTTTATTAGTGATTATTAATAATTTTAATGTAATAATATTAATTAACTGAAATTTAAACCTCTTTCAGGTATTTGGCCACAGGGAATTCATTCAAGTCAATGGAATACAGTCACCGACCCGATCACAGAACCGAATTACGTGTTGTCAATGACGTTTGCGGTGCAATATGGAATCGCTTGAAATCTTTGCAAATGGCAAATTCTACAGTTGACCAATTGAAATTTTTTTCTAAAGAGTTTAAAAATAAGTGGAACTTTAATCACAGTTTCGGTGCATTAGATGGTAAGCACGTACAAATTAAAGCTCCTCTAAATTTTGGGTCAGATTATTTTAGTTACAAGAAAACATTTTCTAGAGTGTTATTAACAATGGAAGATGCAAATTATAAATTTACTATGATCGATGTTGGCTCTAAAGGGCGTTTTGATGATGAAGACAATTTTTCAAATTCTTTTATTGTATTTCACTTAGAAAAGGGAAATTATTTTCCACCAGATGAGCCTTTGTATGAAGGAGGGAAAGATTTGCCCTAATTTGCTGTTGCTGATGAAACTTTTCCTCTATTAAGTCATGTTATGCGTCCTTATCCAGGATATAAGTTAAACAGGGAATGATTAATGTACAATTACATATTATTAACGGG